>PVJS01011447.1:0-45757 GCA_004027185.1 Glis glis | reverse complement strand
AAGAAAACGCATCTGCTCTTGCCTGAGATCGTCAGCCTCCGGCTCATAGAACTGGAACTTCACCGTTTCTCTGAAGAGCTTCTTGATCTTCTGCTCTTGTCTGAGATCGTCGGCCTCCAGCCCTTCGAACTGAAACTTCACCATCGTTTCTCTGAAGAGCTTCCTGATCTTCACATCTTGGACTGGGACTGAATTAGTGGTTGCTCCGATCCTAAGACTCCAGCTCTTAGACCTCTCAGCCAACTACTCGTTCCTCTGACTCTCCACATGCAGTCAGAACTTGGAACTACATTGCTTCAAACTGTAAGCCCATCTGATAAATCCCTTTTTCAAATATACTCATTCTGTGAATTCTGTTAATCTAGTGAACCCTGTCCAATATACCTTCCATGACATACAGAAGCTGAAAGACTTTATGTCTTCCAAACCAGCACTAGAGAAAATACTCAAAGAGATTAATTACAAAGAAGAAATAATAAAGAAATGCCAGAACCAGAGAAACAATGATTTCCATCAAACAAACAACAAGGCAAAGAACAAACATTACCTCAAATAGAAATAAAGACTCAAAATGTTAGGAATGAAAACCCATCTCTCCATAATCATGCTGAATATAAATGGCCTGAACTCCACAATCAAAAGACATAAGGTGGCAAAATGGATTAAAAATCACAATCCATCTATATGCTGCCTGCAAGAAACATACCTTACAAGTAAAGATACGCACAAACTAAAGGTGAAGGGATGGAGCAAGATAATCCACGCTAATGGAACTCAAAAACAAGCAGGATTAGCAATTATGATATAAGACAAATTAGACTTCAAACCTAAACTTATCAGAAGAGACAAAGAAGGTAATTTCTTACTGGTAAAAGGAACAATCCAGCAAGAGGATACAATAGTCAACATTTATGCCCCAAAGATAGATGCAACCACTTTCATAAAAGAAACCTTTTGTGATATTAAATCACACCTAGATTCCCATACAATAATATTGGGAGACTTCAATACCCCTCTCACACTACTTAGATCGAACTCCAAGAAAAAAGGTCAGTAAAGATGTCTCAGACAAAAGGAACACCAAAAACCAAATGGACCTAGTAGACACATACAGAATATTCCACCCAACTACAGCTGAATTCATTTTTTTCAGCTGCTCATGGAACCTTCTCTAAAATAGACCATATCCTAGGCCACAAAGTGAGTACTAGCAAGTTCAAAAAATGTGACATAGTCCCTGCATCTTTTCAGATCATAATGGAATGAAACTAGAAATCAACTATAGGAAGACCCAGAGAAACCTCATAAACATGTGGAGACTGAACACCACAGTGCTGAATGAGGAATAGGTCAGAGAAGAAATAAGGGGAGAAATTAAGAAATTCCTAGAAACAAATGAAAACAGAGACACAACATATCAAAATCTCTGGGATACCCTGAAGGCAGTATTAAGAGGAAAATTCATAGCACTGAGTGCCCACATAGGAAGAACAGAAAATCACCAAATAAATAACCTAATGACATACCTCAAAACCTTTGAAAAACAGGAACAGTCTAACCCCAAAGCCAGTAGAAGACAGGAAATCATTAAAATCAGAGCAGAAATCAATGAAGTAGAGAATAAAAATACAATGCAAAAAATCAACAAAACCAAAAGCTGGTTCCTTGAAAAAATAAACATGACAGATAAACCACTAGCCAACCTAACCAAAAGAAAGAGAGAATCAACCCAAATTACTAAAATAAGAGATGAAAAAGGTGATATTACCACCAATAGCATGGACATCCAGAGGATTATCAGAAACTACTTTGAAAAACTATACTTCAACAAAAAGAAAACCTAGAAGAAAATGACAACTTTTTAGACACATAAAAACTTCCTAAGTTGGATCAAGAAGATATAGAAAATTTAAGCCAGGCATGGTGGTGCACGCTTGTAATTCCAGTACTTGGGAGGCTGAGACCAGAGGATATGGGTTAGCAGCCAGCCTCTGCAACTTAGTGAGACCCTGTTTCAAAATAAAGATTAAAAAATAGTGCTGGGGGTGTAGCCTGAATGTAGAATGCCTGTGGGTTCCATCCCCGGTACCGCCAAAAAAAAAAAAAAAAGAAGATATAGAAAATTTAAATCGACCAGTAGCAATCAAAGAGATTGAAACAGTAATAAAGAGAAAAGCCCAGGTCCACATGGTTTCCCAGATGAATTTTATAAAACCTTTATAGAAGAACTAATCCCAATACTCCTCAATGTATTCCATGAAATAGAAAGAAACAGGACTCTCCCAAATACATTCCATGAAGCCAACATCACATTGATACCAAAACCAAATAAAGACAGCTCAAGAAAAGAAAACTACAGACCTGTATCGATGATGAACTTAGACGCAAAACTTCTAAACAAAATACTAGCAACACACATTCAAAACCACATCACGAAAATCATACATCATGACCAAGTGGGGTTCATCCCAGGGTTGCAAGCCTCGTTCAACATACTAAAAACAGTCCATGTAATCCACCACATAAACAGAACTAAAGACAAAAATCACATGATCATTTCAATAGATGCTGAAAAAACATTTGACAAAATCCAACACCCATTCATGATGAGAACTCTGCAGAGAATTGGAATAGAAGCAACATACCTCAACATCATAAAGGCAATATACATTAGGCCCACAGCCAACATCATGTTGAATGGAGAAAAACTTTGAGAGTTCCCCTTAAAAACAGGAACAAGACAAGGATGTCCACTGTCACCACGCCTTTTCAATATAGTACTTGAGACTCTAGCCAGAGCAATAAGGCAAGAGAAGGAAATAAAAGGAGTATAAATAGGAAAAGGGGAACTGAAACTATCTCTATTTGCAGATGACATGATATTATACTTAGAAGTTCCAGCAAACTCAACCAAAAGGCTCATAGAACTGATCAACAAATTCAGCAAAGTGTCTGGATACAAAATCAATCCTAAAAAATCAGAAGCTTTTCTGTATGTCAACCAAATCCACTGAAAAAGAAATCCATAAAATATTTCCACTCATGATATCCCCCCAAACAATAAAATACTTGGGAATAAACCTAACCAAAGAGGTAAAAGACCTCTACCAGGAAAATTTTAAGATATTGAAAAAAGAAATTGAAGAAAATCTTAGAAGATGGAAAGATCTACCATGCTCTTGGGTAGGCAGAATAAATATAATCAAAATGGCCATTCTTCCAAAAGTGATCTACAGATTCAATGCAATACCCATTAAATTACCAAAGTCATCTTCACTGCCATAGAAAAATCTGTCCTTAAATTCATTTGGAACAACAAAAGCCCAGAATAGCCAAATGCATGATATTGGCACAAAAGCAGACACATCGACCAATTTAGCAGAATAGAAGACTCCAAAACAAATCTACACACCTACAGTCAATTGATATTTGACAACAGGCTAAAAGCATCCACTGGAAAAAAGAGCCTCTTCAACAAATGGTGCTGGCAAAATTGGATAACCATATGCAAAAAAATAGAAATAAAACCCACTTTCTCACCTAGTACAAGAGTCAATTCAAGATGGGTCAAAGACCTAGAAATTAGACCAGAAACCTTGCAGCTACTTGAAGAGGGCATAGGTCCAACAGTTCAACACATAGGCACAGATAAAGACTTTCTCAACACGACTCCAAAGGCACAGGAAATTAAAATGAGGATCAATGCATGGGATTTCATTAAACTGAAGAGCTTTTGTGCAGCAAAGGAAACAATCAAGAACCTCAACAGAGAGCCGACAGAATGGGAGAAGATTTTTGCCAGCTCCTCCTCTGATAGAAGACTAATATCTAGAATATACAGAGAACTTAAAAAAAATCACCACTAAAAAAACAAATAACCCAATCAAAAAATGGGCAAGTGAACTAAATAGACATTTCACAAAAGAAGAGACACAAATGGCCAATAAATGTATGAAAAAATGTTCAACATCATTAGCAATCAGAGAAATGCAAATCAAAACTACCCTGAGATTTCACCTACCCCCAATTAGAATGGCAATCATTAAAAACACAAGCAACAACAAATGCTGGCGAGGATGTGGAGAAGAGGAACTCTAATAAACTGTTGGTGAGATTACAAATTAGTGCAACCACTTTGGAAAACAGTGTGGAGGATCCTCAGAAGAATGGGAATGAACCTATCATATGACCCAGCAATACCACTTCTAGGCATCTACCCAAAAGAACTGAAACCAAACTACCAGACTAATGCATGTGTATCTACATTTATAGCTGCACAATTCACAATTGCCAAACTTTGGAACCAGTCAAGATGCCCATCAACTGATGAATGGATTACAAAACTATGGGATATGTACACAATGGAATTTTATGCAGCCATAAAGAAGAACAAAATCACATCATTTACAGGGAAATGGAGGGAACTGGAGAACATTATGCTATGTGAGATTAGTCACAAAGGGTGAAAAGTCGGATGTTCTTCCTAATATGTGGAAGCTAGGGAGAATGGGACTTAGAAGGGACTCCAGACAAAGGAGAAAACTTTAGATGAGGAAGAAGGGGACCTAACTAAGGGAGATGGGAGGGGGGAAGAGGGAAACCCACTATAGCACACAATGTATACACACAAATTTATTAATCACTATGCTGAGCATGAAAAGGAGGGAAGGAGGAGAGAATAGGGTAGAATTTGAGGGAGGGCTAAATGAGCAATGCGTGCATGCATGCTTCTGATACCCTGACACTTATCAAGATGTATAACTACAATGCACCAATAAATGAATATTTTTTAAAAAAAGAATGAAAATAATAATAAATGCTAGTGAGGATTTGAGGAAATAGGAATTCTTCCACGCTGTTGGTGGAATTATAAATTAGTACAACCACTATGGAGATCAGTTTGGAGGTTCTTCAAAAGACTAGGAATGGAACCACAACGTGACCCAGTTATTCTAGTCCTTGGGATTTTCCCCCAAAATTTAAAGTTAGAATACCATAGCGATACATGCATACCCATGTTTAGAGCAGCACAATTCACAACAGCCAAATTACAGAACCAGCTCAAGTGTCTGTCAACAGATGAATTGATTAAAAAATATGGTATATACACACAATGGAATTCTACTCAGCCATAAAGAAGAAAAATATGTCATTTGCAGGAAAATGGATGGAATTAGAGAATATTATGCTAAGCAAGATCTGCCAGTCTTAGACCATCAAGGGTTTATGTTATCCCTCATATGTGGAAACTAGAGAGGAGACAGGAACAAAAGGGATGTTGGATAAATGAGGAGGGAGAACAGTAGAATAGTGGAAAGGGATTGGGGGAGGAAGATGGGGAAGGGAAAAAGGAGGATTGAGGAAGGAAACAGTTCAAATAATACTTTAGCAATATATAAATTTATTAATACAGGTTTCGTGAGCATGTACTGGGAGAGAGGAGGGGATAGTGAGGTGGAATACACAGGGAAATACACCAAGAGCTGCGTACATGCATGTTTGTATCACACTGAATCTCACTATGGTGTATAATGGCAATGTATTCGTACAAGTATAAGAAAAAGGCTGGCAAATAAATATTTAAGGAGATACAGTATGTTGCCTATAAGAACTGAAAGATTAGTTCCATATAGCCCTTAGGAATATCATTTTAAGAAATGCTTCACTTGAAGATTAATGCATGGGCTTCAGGCAGTTCTTGAATATAAAAGCCCATGTAAAAATCTGCTATTATTTTGAATAAAAGAATACTTGTTTCCTCTATAGAGAGTCCCCTCTATACACCTTTCATTGAATTCTTGTGGATGTTTGAAACGAAGAAAGGTGCAGAACTATAGATGGGTATAAATTCAAGATGAAAAGATTATGAGCAGAGAATTTTATATTCTTGCCGATTGCTTTCACGTAAGATAGAAAGAGAAGACAGTCCTGGACATAAAGTATTTCAGAAATACATGCCTGAAGTGACCTTGGAGACACTTAGTCGAGCCATTGAAAACATGAACCAAGATTAAAAGCACAAGAATCGGAATACTGTGAAATAAAAAGCAGACAGAAAATGCTGAAACTGATTAAACATAAGGTTAAAATAATTGTCACAATTATGGTTATAAAATGGGATCATTAAAAACAAATACATAATTTAATATCATTTGATGGTTATTGTTCATGTAAAAATGATCACTCCATCATATGAAAGACTTAGTTTGTGTTGGCAAAAGGAGAAAAGTGTGGAGGAGGAAGATAGGAAATAAAAAAAAGGTTCTAATTTTTCCATCTTGTATAGAGAATAAGTGAAAGATGAATTACTATTAATTTGAGAAGTACTCATTGAATAATGCTTGCAAGTAAGTTAAACGAGATCAAATGAAGATTACAAGTGCATGAGTTTCCAATCACTGTAGAATAAAACCATAGTTCATATAGTAGAAAACAAAGGAAACAGCTAGAAACAAAATTAGGTGAGAGAATTTCATAGGTTATGGAAATCTCTATACAAATGTAATATATTCTCATATTAAAATATCCAACCACACAAACTGCTCATAAGAGACACATCTAGGAAAATTCTAAGAGGGGAATTAAAGGGTACACAAAGATTACTCAGTAACCTAGAAATCAAATTTATGATAAGTTGAATTCAAGGCACAGCACATTAAAAACAACAGAGATTTGTGTCACACTGACAATGAGAGACCAATACCCTTAAAGAATTTTTACTTATAAAAAATTAAATTTTATAGGTCAATGTAATAATACACAAAATATAATAGTGACAGAGGAAAAATAGGATGTCCTCAGTCTTTGATAGATGGAAAAAAAGGGCTGTAAAAATTTTTAATGTTTTTCTAAAGTTACAAAATGGATATGAAATATTTTCATGAAAATCTATAAAATTGTTTCATAATTGTACTGGCATATTTTAATAGGTACAGATCTATCGCATCTAGAACATATGATACACCTGACATAATGGCGCATGCCTGTAATTCCAGTACTTGGGAGGCTGAGACAGGAAGTTCACAGGTTTGAGGCAGCCTCAGCATTAGTGAAATCTTGTTTCAAAATAAAATTAAAAATGGCTGGGAAAGTCATTTGAGGGTAGAATGCCCTTGGGTTCAATCCCCAGTGCCAAAAAAAAGAACATATGATACAAAAACTAAAACTCAAAATGTTTTATGTAATTCCTTAAATTATGTGCAAATTCCTGAAAAGGGGTGGGAAGAAGCACTTTTAATAAGATTGTAAATTTCAACTACAATAATAATAACTATTTGATTGGAAGAAAAATGTGCTATATAGTATGCATTTAAGAATGTATTATACAACTGGGCATGGTGGCACACACTTGTAATCCCAGTACTTGGGAGGCTGAGACAGGGAGATCATGGATTCATGGCCAGCCACTGCAACTTAGTGAGACCCTTCACAACTTAGTGAGACCGTGTTTCAAAATAAAAAATAAAATGGGGCTAAGGGTGTACTTCGGAGGTAGAATACTTCTGGGTTCAATCCCCGGTACTACAAAAAAAAAAAAAATATATATATATATATATAAAATACCCTTACATAATACACTATGTGTTATTACAAGGTTACCGTTTTAAAAATCATATGGTTTCAGTGCTGTATCAATAAGCAAATCAGTAATAAGTCAAAATATCCTTTTGTGTAATAATAAATTTTTTTCCCAGAATTAATATCAGCGACAACAGTCAACATCTAAGAAAAAATGCACTTGGCTACCTTGAATAAACTAACTGCAATAGAAGTTTGCCCAATTTTCTGTTCAACTATTTGTCATTTCCATGAGCAATAAACCATTTTCCCATCCTCCCTGCGGCTAGGCATAATAATGTGAGCACCCTGGCTCGTGGGATGGAAGCAGAGGTAGGATGTTCAGATTTCTTTTGAGTGCACATAAAGGGAGATGTGTGCATGCCGTTCTCTCTTCCTTCTCATATGGCTAAAATATAAATATAATGACTGGAAATACATTGGCCAACTTAGGTCAAGAAGTGGAATCCAAATGTAGAGGGTTGCTGGGGGAAAGAAAACAGGAGGTGCTTGGCCTCATGATGATCACCATTTTTCATGTGATTTTTTTTCTTTTTCATTATATGGGTGTGTTACTGGAGATTAAACTAAGGGGCATTCTACCTCCGAACTACAATCCCAGCCCGTTTTTATTTATTTATTTATTTTTGAAACAGGGTCTTGCTAGTTTTCAGAGCCTCACTGCATTGCTGAGCAGGCCTCAAATCTGCAATCCTCATGTCTCAGCCTCCGGAGTACTAGGATTACAGGTATGCGACATTACACCAGCTAAATCCTATATGTTTCTTCAGTAACATATAAGAAACCTAAACTGCTTTCTTAGTCTTTGTCTTTGTTAAGACAACATTTTGTGGGTTTCTCTCACTCAAGAATTTGTTTTATTTTCTTTTGGTAATGAAATAATTGTGCTTGGTTTCATAGATGTTTTTACTAAAATCAGAATGTGATACGAAGATTTACATAATAATAGAAGGCTTTGTATTTTTAAACATTTAAAGATATTTCAGATATTAGTAATAATGTAAATATTCAATACCATCAAACTTAGAAAAACAAGACTTTATTTATTTATGTATGTATTTATTTATTTATTTATTTGGAACTAGGGATTGAACCCAGAGGCATTCTACCTCTGAGCTACACCCCCAGTCCTTTTAATATTTTTTTTATTTTGAAACATAGTCTTACTAAATTGCTGAGGCTGGCTTCCAACCTGTGATCCTCCTGTCTCAGCCTCCCAAGTACTGGGATTACAAATGTGCACCAACAAAATATTTTAAATATTTTGAAATTTCCCATTGTACCTCTTAAGATCTCTTGCTCTTCTCCCATCTACCGTGACCCCAATCTCCAAGGAGAGTAACTATCTTGAGTTTGATGGTCATTATTCTTGAGTTCAGACTTTTACTACAAAGGTTGATGGCATTTATTTTTAGATTTTTAAGTTTAATACACGGGGCATCATGCTGCATGGAGTTTGCGCGTTGCTTTTCCCCTGATTATCATTGTTTGTGAGATTAATCCATGATACTATTTATTCCTCTAGTTCGTTCGTTTTCACAGTGATATGGTACTCCTTAGAAAATATAATTCCTTTATCAATTTTTCCCTGTGATGATCATTTGCATTGCTTCTATTATTTTCACATAAAAATCAATGCTGTTATGAACAGTCTTATATGACGTTTTTGTGGAAAAGTGACAGTTTCATTAGCGTATTGCTGCTGGTGGAATTTTTATGTCAGTATGTGTGTGTGAGTGTGTGAGAGTGTGTGTGTGTGTGTGTGTGTGTGTGTGTGTGTGAGTGTGTGCATGTGTGTGAGTGTGTGTGAGTATGTCTGTGAGGGTGTGTGGGTGAATGAGTGGAATTCCCCCCCCCTTTCTTATTTCCCTTCTGTGGCTGGTTGTAATGCAAGTTCCCCTTCAGTCTCTCGTGGAATTGCTGATATAAAAATCTAAGGAGACCTTTGCACCTGGGAAGAACAACAAGGGAACCTGGCTATGACTGCCTACCCTGGTGACCACGTCTGGGACTCTTTCCTTGTCTCTCTCATCACTGGGTAGCCCTCCACATGTACCTGGAGCGTCCTAAAGCCACACGTTGTTTAAATAGCTATATTATTAATAATAACATGCACAACATTTTAACATTAATATACTATGCCTAGAAACTTGTAAGTTTTTCTAGATGCCTAGTGTGATGGACATGGTTCACTTTTGGAGGTACATGTTCTTTAGTCATATATATTCTTTAGACTTAAGTCAGAAAGCTAAACAAAGTATTATCTGGTAGTTAAAATGTATTCTGATATCAAGTTACTTTTAAAATTTCCAGTGCTTACCATTTAACTGTCAAGTGATTGTAATAATTTTATTTATTAAGTAGAATACCATGTAAAGCACATAGTGTTTTGCCTGGTATTTAAAAATAGTCATTATTCTATATCTTAAATGATAATATCAGGTTCATTATAGTGATCTCAAACATCCTACAGTATTTCAATGTCTCATCAAATCTTACTAGTGCTTGACTGGAATGGTATTTGGTACATAATAGGAATCCAAAGTACTTTGTTGAATATTTAATGAATATTTCTGAGATAGTTACAAGTGAATACTGCCTTTCTTATTCATGCCTGAGACAGCTGCCCCCACTTGTACTCTTGCCACATCTAGAGCAGGCCGACTCAAGAATCTTCTAACTCATCCCTTCCATACACTTGCTCTTTCAAATTTTCTGGAACAGTATCTTTTTTTGCGTGTCTGTGTGGTACTGGGTATTGAACTCAGGGGCATTCTACCTCCAAGCTACACCCCCAGCCCTATTTTACTTTGAAACAGGGTCTCACTAAGTTGCAGAGGGCCTCACTAAGTAGCTAGGGTTGGCCATGAACCTGCGATCCTCCTGTCTCAGCCTCCCAAGTACTGGAATTACAAGCGTGTGCCACCATGTCCAGCTTCTGGAACAATATCTAAAAGAAAACTGAGCAATTAACTACTTGTCAATGGTTTCCAAATTCTAAGAGAATAAAAAAAAACCTGTTTAGTATATCTTCAATGGCACAAAATATTCTCAAAGTGGCATTCCTTATATCATATGCCTTGCTGTGCTTATTATTTGTATCTTCAACTGGTGCCTGCTATAAATTGGTTAGTGTTGTCAGGCATTAAGTACCTTCTAATGAATCGTATCTTGGAATGTTCCATATCAGGTAGTTTTCTATAGAGTGAATGTAATAAACAAACAGGAAGGGAATCAAAGGCTCCTATTTCTGATAGATGTAAATACAAAGGAAACGGTTGGACACACATGAAGAATAATTGAGATTTTTTAAAGCCAAAGTGTTATAAGAGTTATGAATTAAAACCTCTGAAGCAGCAACTGGCTGACTGGACAGCTGATTTTTCCCTTCTGTGAACTCCAAGGGATGAGCATAAAGTGGAGAGGCAGCAATCACATGGATGTTTCACAAATCACCCTAAGGCTAACATATCATCTTTACTAAATATGCAACACTAGTGTTTATTTTCAATTTAAGTAGCACACGGGATTCTCATAATAGAAAACTGAGACTATTATCATGAACTCTTAAAATGCATTTCATGAACAGCATGAGTCCCACTTTGGAGAAGCACTTGACAAACTAAAATTTCCTTTATTTGAAATTTGTTTGATTTTGAATTCTAAGTGAAGGAGTCTTTTCTTTATAAATTGTATTTATGTTAGCTACCTGGACAACTGAAATGAAATTGTGAACTTAGACCCTAGAAACTTGAGAGACCACTAATACCTATAGTGTCTCTAGACTCACCATTGTGAACTGAAAGTTTGCATTACCCCCAGATTAATGTGTTGAGTCCCTAACCCCCAAAGTGACTGTATTTGGGGATAGGACCTGTGAGGTGGTGATAACGGTTAAATTAAATTGGAAGGGTGGGGCCCTGGCCAGATGGTATTAATGCCCTTATAAGAAGAGATATCAGAAAGCTAGTTTTCTGCCAGGTGTGGTGGCGCACGATTGTAATCCCAGTACTTTGGGAGGCGGAGACCGGAGGGTCCAGGTTCGTGGCCAGCCTCAGCTCTCTCTCTCTCTCTCTCTCTCTCTCTCTCCCTGTCTCTCTCTCTTTCTACTTAGTGAGGCCCTCCGAAACTTCGTGAGACCCGGTTTCAAAATGAAGTATAAAAAAATAGGGCCGGGGGTGTAGCACGGAGGTAGAACGCCCCTGGGTTCAATCCCCGGTACCGCAAAAAAAAAAAAAAAAGAAAGCTAGTTTTCTATCTCCCTTTACCATGTGAGAACACAGATAGAAAGTGACATTAGACAAGCCATGAAATGAACCCACAGGAGCAACCAAATTGGTTGCACCCTGACCTAGCCTCAAGCACTGAGAAAATAAATTTCTATTGTTTAAGTCCCTTGGTCTTCATTACGTTTATATGGCAGTCTGAACTGGCTAAAACACTTGCTTTTATCAACTGTATAGTAGAGGGAGATGATTGGGATTATACCTATATCTCAGAGGTATCCACACCATTATTACCACTTGCTGGTTCCTATACTACCCAAGTTGGTTCTAAGGTATAAGTTGAACCCTCCTCCCTGATACCTAGGGATTGTGAGCCTCCTTGCCTGGAACCACTTTCACCCTGTGTTCAGGGACTGAGCCAATGCCAGGATGGTATTTCTATTCCTGAGATGACATGATCTGTGAGTGAAACTATCGTTAGCTTGGGGAATCATCCCCATGCCATCATCTAGCTTACCATCTAGTTCCTGGTCACCCATCCATATGGAACTGTCATAGTGCCCCCTCCCAGTCCTCTGACCCCAGCTCTTCCTGGGATCTCTGCCAGATTCTGATCTCTCAGAGGGATTGAACTCAAGCATTTGAACTCTAGGACCCAAGTTTCTTTTCCCTGCCACTTCTTCGGTGCATATTATCAGGGCAAAGAAAAAAAATAAAAGTACCTTTCTTCCATAATTTGGTTTCCTCCCTTCCCTTCATTGGGCTTGATGATTCACCTAAAGAAGCTTGATCAACCCTCATCATGAGACCTCAGCTCTTGGAACACGGAAACTTAAGTCATCCTGTTTTAAGAAAGATTTGCCTTCCATCCTGGGTGGGAATGGACATTATTTTGTTACTTTCTGATAGGTTTCCCATTTCCAGAAATGGGAAGAAAAGTTCCTCTCTAAAGTAATAAAGAACAAACGCAACATGAATGTTCAGCAATTCATACTCACTTGTTCAAAGTTTACCTGTTTGTTTTCACCCCTTAGATTGCTCTTCTCTGAAAACCAGTCCCATTAATCAACTTTGCATTCTGGGGCCTAGTACAAGAAAATCTTAGTAAATATTTGCTTAACAAATGAATAAATGCATAAATAGCCCCAGGGTAGAAATGTTTCTTCTGAGAGAAACAACCAAAGGTTACCCAGTGCCTTTTGTTTATGTAATGGTTCATTCCATTCTTTTGCAAGTAGCAGCACATCCCTGGAGATTTCCACCTGTGGCTCTCCTTGTGACAATTCAGCACCTTCTCACAGCTGGTATTCTCTCCCCACTGCTCAGTGCACTGGCAGTCACCCTGAACCCTGTCATTGAAGCCCTTCTGTGCCACCTGAACAGGTGGCCATGGTTTTAGGAAGACAATAGCAGTTTAGCAAGGGTAGCAGAATATGCCACCCCAAAATTATGGTCCTTTAGCATTGTTTTGAGCTAAAAGCACTCAAAAACACTGTTATTTTTTTTAAAGCAGGAAATGCAGTTCCTAGGTGGAAGATGTCCCGTTTGTAACAAGGGAAAGTAATGTTCTTAGCATCAAGGCCAAGAAGTTGAGACAGAATTCTGTAAAACAGTCCTTGCTAAAACCATTCCTACCTTCTTTAGCCTCTCATTTTTTTTTTTTTTGGTACTGGGGATTGAACCCAGGAGCGTTCTACCTCCGCGCTACGCCCCCGGCCCTATTTTTTATACTTTATTTTGAAACCGGGTCTCACGAAGTTGTGGAGGGCCTCACTAAGTAGACAGAGAGAGACAGGGAGAGAGAGACAGAGAAAGAGAGAGAGAGAGCGAGCTGAGGCTGGCCGCGAACCCGGATCCGGATCCTCCAGTCTCCGCCTCCCAAAGCACTGGGATTACAAGCATGTGCCACCACGCCCGGCTCTTCTTTAGCCTCTCTACACAGTTTACTTTCCCATATGTGCCTTTCTTTTTTCAACCAACTGTATAATATTTAGGTTTTGCCACCTCTTTGGATCTTCACTTCCTTACAAAGGCTCCCATATCCTGTAAACTTGGATAAATTTGCATGCTTTCTCCTGTTAATCTATTCCGTATCATCATTCATTCATTCATTTATTCATTCATTTTTATATTGGGGATTGAACCCAAGGGCTTTCTACCTCTGAGCTACACCCCCAGCCCCTTTTTTATAAAATATTTTGTTTGTTGAATCAGGGTCTCGCTAGGTTGCTTTGAGTCTCGCTACATTGCCAAGGCTGTCCTCAAACCTTCAATCCTCCTGTCTCAGTCTCTAAAGTAATGGGATTGCTGTCATGTGCCACCACACTCAGCTTGTTCTATATCAATTTAATTCTCAGGTCTAGCCCAAACCCCTAAGAGGTTGGATGTAAAAATTTTGCCTCCCCTACATTAGGATTTTCTGATCTCCATCTCCCAGAACTTTACCCAAAGAAATGATGTATGGTCTCCTAAAGAAATAAAAAAAGACCTTTTCAATCTCTTTTGGGATTCTTTCTTGTGCCCACTGGCCCACTTCCTGAACAGAGTAAATAAGACTTTGCCTCTACCCTTTGGTCCTGCCCTCTTCTAAGTGGTAGGGGAAATGCATTTCTTAATTTATAGTCAGCCCTTAAACAATAATAAGACAAGTAGAATTCTAGCCAAAGTGGCTGTATTGTATCCTAGAGAAATATGCATGGCCTAAGGAGCTGCCTTCAGCCTAATTAGCGAACAGGGAAATTGTTGGGATGAAACTTAGATTCCTCACCTAGACCTGAGGTTTTTAGCTATATAAGAAGCTATTTCAAAGTGCATCTGTATGGTCTTAAATAATTCTGTTGTCTTGCCTCAGCTCTGAGTTTCAGAAATTTCTCCTGTAATTCTGATGTACGTGCTTGGTCAAGTCTTATTCCTGAGTGCTAATCATCATTAATCAAACATTCCTGACTTGGATCCTTAGCTTTGGCAGCACGTTTTCCATCCATGGGCAACTCCCTTAAACTTATCATCCTCATAAACTGCGGAAAACATTGCCTCTTCCCCCAGATGTTTGTGGAGGTTAAATGATATAATGTGTCTACATCACATAGAATGGGCATCTGATACATGAAATTAGTATTATGAAGCCAAGCTGTGTGACTCAGTTCCCAGGAAGTAGATGACAAATGTGTCCACTCATTATGATGGTGAACAGGAATAAACATCTTTTAGAGAAATGTAGCTGAACACTACTTTGAAATATTTTGTTTTGGAAAAACTCATTTGGTCAAAAGATGGCCTTAGAATGAAATCCAATAAAATATAGGCTAAGTCCATGGAAAGAGCTATCACAGAGCCCAGTGTAATTCAATTTAATTCTTTTTCTAAGCTTATAAATAAGTGCTGAAGTTGCCTTTCTCCATTTAAAGTGCTTTCAGGCAAGACAAACAGCTCAAGTTCTTTTATTTTCCCTTAGTCGCCCTTAAATGAACACCTTAGTTATTTCTGACATCTCTAACCCAACTTAGAGTTCTCCATACATTCCACAGATGCTATTTATTTCCCCCAGAGTCTAATAGTTCCTGTCCTAAGAGATGATTTCAGAAGTTCCTTCCAGATTTCTTACTCATGGTTACTACCAGTTGGGGTGTGAACTTCAAAAGCATCCTCTTACATGCAGTAGACCCAGACCCCTTCATTCATGAAAGGGTTAAGGGGCTGGAAAGAAAACGTGGCTCACTATTTTCCCACTAAAGGATGAAGCAACAGTTGCAGAATCCACTCTTGGTGGTTAACTGCAAAATTTGGGGATACAATACAGAAGGCTTCATTTCACAGTATAACACAGGAAACATTGTGGAAACAAAATCTTCAGGGGGATTCAGATATAGAAGTCACTTAGTGTCCCAAGCCAGGGAAATCTATATTTCCCATCTCATTGCTATATCTCAGGAGTTAAGTTGGTCAGAGATAGCATTCACAAATAAAACTGTAGCCTAGAGAGAGATTCTTCTTCTACCAGGTGCCTGTAGCCAGGGTTCCCTTCCTTTTTGAGGACTCATGGTATTTTTAGTGTAGCACTGCATCCATTCATTGGTAGTACAGTCAACACAGACATAGCGCCACACTCAGTTGATAAAGGCTATGACGATGCTCTTCAAGCAACGATAGACAGGAGACTGGCACTTGTATAAATTAATAGAAAGTTCCAACTCAATGAAACTATGTTGTAGACAAAATTGTGAATGAACAATCTTGTGCATGGCCGAGGGAGAAAGTAAAATGAGAACATGTCGTTTTAGTTTTTGTTGGTTACATATCTCAATAATTTCCAAGTAATGAAAAAATTAATAGATGTTATAAAATAGTTCTATTTTATGTACCATATATATTATATGTGCCATATATATATATATGGTACATATACAGTCATGCTTAATTCTTTATCACATTCTGTAGTGTGAGTTCAGATATTTCCAATTAAATGTTGCTGCTTTAAAAAGCTCTTCCATCCTTCCAGAAATGACATCCTCAAGTAGTGGTTGTATTTTAAAATTTAAATGAATTTCTATTTTAATTTTAAAATACCTCAAGCTGGGCATGGTGGCGCACACTTGTAATCCTCGTACTTGGGAGTCTGAGACTGGAGGATTGCAGGTTCAAGGACAACCTCAGCAATTTAGTGAGGCTCTCAGCAACCTAGTGAGACCCTGTTTCCAAATAAGAAATAAAAAAACAATCAGTCTGGGGATATAGCTTTGAGGTAGAATGCCTCTGAGTTCAATTCCCAGTACCACAAAAAAAACCTCATATTCTTATATTCTTAACTTGAACATCAAAATTATATGTTGCTTATAGCAACAAATACTTTTAACCTCTTTTTTCTTCTTTTTTAAAAAGTATCTTAAAATCAAAGTAATGTATCACATGCACAAGGTAAATTTATTCACTTCTTTAATAAATACTTGAGATTCTGAGTCAGGAATGTTTCTAGATGCTGGGGAATTCATTACTATGCAAAATGAAAGGTTTTATGGGGATAAAGCTTACAGTGTAGTTGGAGCTCAGATGCAAGATGATAAGATTTGAAGAGAAAAATAAAATGATGGAAGAAGATAAGGACTTTAGGGCATGGGAGGAGTGGGTAATAATTGTGATTTTAAATAGGATAGCCAAGGAAGGCTGAGAAATGTGACATTGCAACACATATCTGAAGGCGGTAAGAAATGAGCTAAGAGAACACCGAAGAAGAACATTCTTGGCAGAGTTCAGAAAAGGTAGTAAATTGCCCCCAGGAAGGAGTGCTTCTGGCATGTTCTAAAAATGGCAAATCAAAAGCCAGGCATGGTGGTGCATGCCTGTAATCTCAGTACTTGGGAGGCTGAGACCAGAGGATAGCAGGTTTGAGACCAACCTCAGCAACTTAGCAAGACTCTTAGCAACCTAACAAGACACTGTTTCAAAGAAAACATTAAAAAGGGGCAGGGGGTGTAGCTCAAAAGTAGAACATCCTGGGATCAATCTCCAGTATCACAAAATAAATAAATAAATATATTTTTAAAAAATGGTATATTGGGTAGTATGGTTGGAGTAGGTGGGATTCCTGGGAGAGTGATAGGAGAGGCTAGGAAGCCAGCCCAGGGGCCACAGCGGGGGGCCAGGGGGGAGGGGGATCCTGCACAACCTTCTCAGGCCTTGGGAAGATGTCATCTTTCCCTGAGAGTGAGCTGGGGAGCCAGTGGAAGGAATTGAGGGATTCAACATGTGTTTCCAATGGGCTCTGGCGTCTTCACTGAGAGTAAGGGAAGGGAGGAAGAGGAGAAAACTAGTTAGGAGGCCATTATAATAATTTAGCTGACAGCATCTTTTAATGACATAGGATACTAAAAATCTTAAGTTGTTAAAAAAAATTCTTTAGTAATTCTTCTTCCCTGAAAGGACCTCCTCTCTACTTCTGGGTCTATGTCCTAATGAACATTCCTCAATGCCATTCCATTTCTCAACTTATAAAGGTTTGGCATTATCCATCTCCTTCCTGTCTTGGGAGAGAATTTAGATCTCTCACACCAGGACTTTCCATCAGGGACTCCACATTATCAATGTTCAGAGGTCTGGATTTTTTTTAAGAGTTTTGTTCTTTTCTCAGCAAAGACCCTTTGCTATTCTACTTGCAGCATTTGTTTCTGGCCATCAAAGTTCTGGGAGCCAGCATGGTAAAGAAAGGAAAACTCTCAAACTCAGAAAACAGACAGACTTGAATGCTGGTGATTTCATCCTGAGCGCTACCCTGCGTGCCTGACATCCCTGACCATGGAGTGTGCCTGTATAGTTCCTCCACAGAACGAACTGGAAACCTGTGATTGTGTTGTTTGTCGAGGGAGGGAACGTGGAGGATCAGCCATCTTATAGATAGAATTTGTATGAGTCAATTTTCTTGGAGTTCTACAAGGTGAACTTTTCTTCAATATCACTGTAGAGACTTTAGATTCTAATTTTCTCTATGCTATTGAGTCAATCTCTTTACCATTCTATCCCCTCTCTTTTTGCTTTTATATACTTTATATTCTTATTCACTTTTTATTTTATTTATTTATTTATTTTATTTAATTAATTTAATTTTTGCATTACTGGGGATTGTACCCAGGGGCATTCTACCTCCGAGCTATGACCCTATTATTCTTTATTTTGAAACAGGGCCTCATTAAGTTGCGGAGGGCCTCACTAAGTGGCTGAGTCTGGCCACAAACCCGGATCCTCCGGTCTCAGCCTCCCAAGTACTGGGATTACAAGCATGTGCAACAACGCCTGGCTTCTTGTTCACTTTTTAAGTTTAAACATTTTAAAATTAACTTACTCTCATGTAAGTGGAGTTTCTGAAGGAAAAAGAGATAAAGGGCTATGACTAACTGTGATGTTTAATTTTAGGTATCAACTTGGCTGGGTCATGGTGCCCAGGTATTTGGTCAAACATTAAACATTATTCTATATGTTTTCATGATGGGGTGTTTTGGGTGAAATTAACATTTAAATCAGTGCACTTGAGTAAAGCAAACTACTCTCCATAATGTAGGTGGGCCTTATCCAATCAGTTGAAAACCTTCACTGAACCAAGGTAGACCTCTCCTGAGTGAGGTGGACTTTTGGCAATAGACAGCCATCAGACTCAAGCTGAAATTCTCCCCAAGGTCTCCATTGTACTGGGCCGCCCCATAGATTTTGGATTTACCAAACCGCCATAAGAGTGTAGGTTAATTACTTAAAATAAGTTTCTCTTTCTCTCCGTGTGTGCCTCAACTTGTGAAGGAGATACATCCCCCCAAATCCATTGTTAGTAGAACATAAAGTAAGTAAAAGGAGCATTCAATGCCCCGAAGCTACTGAACATCCTACTCAGTGACACAGTACACTGTAGAACATCAGTTGTTTCCCCTACAATTGCATGGCTGACTGGGAGCCACTCACTGTTGCTGCCCAGCATCACAAGAGAATATCACATATTACCATCCTGAGAAAAGATCAAAATTCACAATTTGATGTACGGTGTCTACCTAATGCATCTTACCCTTGCACCGTCATAAAATTGAAAAATCCTAAATTGAGCCATTGTAAATTGGGGACCATCTGAATCCCCCCCCACACACACATACACCCTGATGGTTTGATTTCTACCTCTGAGCTACACCCTCAGCCCTATTTTATTTTCTTATGTGTATGTGGAAACAGGGTCTTACTAAGTTGCTGAGGCTGGCCTTGAGCCTGCGATCCTCCTGTCTCAGCCTCCCAAGTACTTGGATTACAAGCGTGTGCCACCACTCCTGGCTATGGTTCGGTTTCTCTGGAGAACCCTCACTAATTCACCAACCCATCATATTAAAATCTAAGCCAGCCGGGCGTGGTGGCGCATGCTTGTAATCCCAGTACTTTGGGAGGCGGAGACCGGAGGATCTGGGTTGGCGGCCAGCCTCAGCTCGCGCATGCGCGCGGGTGTGCCCGCACTCTCTCTCTCTTTCTCTCTCTCTCTCTCCCTGTCTCTCTCTCTCTCTCTACTTAGTGAGGCCCTCCGCAACTTCGTGAGACCCGGTCTCAAAATAAAGTATACAAAAATAGGGCCAGGGGCGTAGCGCGGAGGTAGAACGCCCCTGCGTTCAATCCCCGGTATTGCAAAAAAAAAAAAATCTAAGCCAAAGAATATCTCTTTTTCCTCCAATTCACTTCCTTTACAGATGCTTCTGTACTTTCCTATTAAAATCAGCTGTTTTAGGCATTTTTAATATGTATTTTAATATGAATATAGATAGACCCCAAATGATAATTAAAGACTTAATATTTAGAATTGAGCAGTCAGCAAAGTGATTTCGTCATGCTGATGGGTCCTTAATAAGGCTTATTCCTACTTGTTTGGACATGAAAACTACTTTTCACACCGTGGGCTAAAGAGCACCTGAAAATCCAGCATTTCATGATTTTTCCTCTGTGTCAGTCCGCTTTCTCACTGCTATGACCCAAAATACCTGACCACCACAACTTACAAGAAAGAAATTTATTTGTTTACAGTTCTAAAGATTTCAGGGATTCAGTCCAGGTTAGGCTCAGTGAAGTCTGGGCAGCAGGAGGCAGAGACAGGAGTTTAAAGGTTCTGCTCTCACATCACAGAAGCTGGAAGCAGAGAGCAAGCAAGGGGAGAAGGGACCATATATAATCCCCAAGGCCACACCCCCAGGAATTTCTCCTTGGCAACCAAGCCCCGCCTCCAACATGGCTGCCTTGTCTCCCTGAGGTCTAGGAGCGTGTGTGCGCACACATGCGCATGTTTGTTACTGGGGATTGAGCCCAGGGGCATTCCACATCCTAGCTATACTCCCCCCCATTTCATTTTTTACTTTGAAATGAAGTCTCACTAGGTTGTGGAGGGCCTCACTAAATTGCTGAGGTTGGCTGTGAATTTGCAATTCTCCTGTCTCAGCCTCCCAAGCAACCAGGATTATAGGCACATTTTAAATCCAAATTATAACACTGCCCATTAGAAATCTAGTAACAGTTGCTATCTGTTAATTTAATTAATTGCATCTTTACCTAAAAGACCCAAGACCACAGTACACTTGGTTTCAAGCTCAGTTTGTGTGTGAATTTTCCTCTCAGTAAGTCAAGTCTAAATTTTTAGTACTTTGATCTCTAAATAAAGTATAATACCCGATGATGAATTAATAAACATCTTATAGTAATTTACTAATTTTTTACTTTATGGTGGATCAGACCTGTCTTCTCATCTTTTCTTTTGGATACCTAAACTAAAGGACTAATGCTTCACTTCAGGTTAATGGATTTCCTTAATTCACAGTATAACTGCCCAGAACATTCTAGCCGTTAGGCTAACCTGTGGTGAGTGGGGCTGTTGAAACCCTCCTGGCATGACTGCGAAAACCCACTGGGGTGTAATGTGGTGGGATATGAGCCACAGTGGAGAGAACCATAACATTCCATAGGCATCAAAGGTGAGGGTGACATATTAACAGAGAGAACTGGGGAAGCCGATAACGCTTTAGAAAAGAGAGGAAATCTAAACTCTCTGGAATGATGAATGGCTCTCCAGGCTGGGAATCAGAGGAAGATATCCTAGTATTTATCATGTATAAAAACGCAGAGCAATTAATTTGATGGAGGCATCAGGAAAACACCCAAGGTCCTATTGGAATTTGAAACAAAGAGTTCATAAAAGTCAAGAGGAAAGGAAGCTGACTAACAAGGGAAAAGTATCTTAAAAACCTCATAATTTCCAGGGCCCAACTCTAGTAGCAGATGTTGTTGGCATCCTGCCATGTCCGCTGCCCTGTTCGCAGAAAGGGAGCCAGCTGACAGCACCTGCATTTCTTTGTTGGAGGACTTTAACATATTTCTGAAGCCCACTTTGCCAGTGAGTATGGCCGGTCAAAGAGGTTGGGAAGTTATTGCTTCCAGGGTCCATCCTTTAGCCATTGTTCCCAGGAGCTGGTGTTTAAATACTCCTGCTTCCTTGCCCTTTTAGTGGGACAATCTTGAGAAGCATGTTCTGTATGGCTTCTAGAATTCTTACAGCTAGTTGACGCTCCAGTCTCCCGTAGTCAGATCCTCAGGATAGGATAGCAGCACCAATGATGGTAAATGTATGTGCCATAGAATCCCAATTAGTAGAAGCTCATCCCTACTGAGCTCTGTTGAATTATAGGTAGAAAGAAATTCATTGCTTATATAATATCTTTAGTGATTTGGGGATCAGTGGCAATGGTAAAGCTTGGGCAGTAAACTGGTTTTTGTTAAATGTCATTGAAACACTGAAGGAAAAATAAACCAGAGGCTTAGATCAGTCAACTGCCAACTTGAGATGAGATGTGATAGCCAGAAGGTCTTTGGGCAGCATTTAAAGTGACACTTATCTTTCTAAACAGAGGATAGAATGGGATAAAACCCTGGCTTTTAGGTAGGCTTGTGAGATTAGTGGATTTGGAGACAAGCCATTGTGCCAAGATCAGCGCCCTGCGATCTGAGATGGGAATGTTGGAGAGATGTGATTCAGGACCGGTTGTGTTCTTAAGTTGAGGTCCTTAAGTTGAAGTCACTACCGATAGACCTATGTTTCCTGGCAGAAGCATTTTCATCTCTGAATTGTTGGTAAAAACAAATACAAAAACAAAAACAAAATACCCCCAAAACCTGAAACAAAACAAACAAAAAAAACCCCAAAAAACAAAAACTAAATTTGTGGAAAATAAAATAAGTTCTCATAAGAAAATCACTATGGGTAATGAGATCGTACTTCCACCTTTGGTGTTCAGACCCATGTCATCTGGTTATCAAAGACACAGCATCTCCTACATGTGCAATGTCTTGACTGATTGCCTGCTCCTCAAACTAGCATTTCAATGCTACATCCAAGGGGCCAATCCAATGTTCTACTTAGCTAGAAGCTTCTGGAGTTTGGGACATATGGTAAGTCCAGTGGATTCTTTAGTCATGTGCTCATCAGTCAGAGGATCTATAAGCCCTGGGGCAGTATGAGGATGGAGATCCTGAGCGCAGTGGCACCACTGAGATCCATTTGGACCCATGTCAAATTCAACCCATTCTTTCAATGGTTCCTTTAAAAATATTTTGTTTTTGATTACTGTGTATTAATTGTACATATTAATGGGTTCGGTATGATATTTCAACACATGTGTAACTGCACTGATCAAATCCAGTCTCTCTTTATCCACTCTCTCCTTACCCTTCCAAACCTCTAGTCATCACTGTTCTACATTCAAGTCAAAGTATTTTTGGCTTCCACATATGAAAGAGAACATGTCTTTCTGTGTCTATCGTATTTTATTTAAGTTGGTGATCATGCATGATTTCTGGAAGAGAAAGAGGTAGGGAAAGAGATAAAGATGGATGAAAGAGAGAAAGAGAGAAGGGAAGGTAGGAAGGATGGATGGTAGTAGGGTGCAATATAACTGCATCTGCAGTTTCTCCTGAGGAATTTATATTTGTCATTGTCTTGGTCCATTTTCTGCTGTTATAATGGAATGCCACAGAACAATTTATAAAGAAAAGAGATGTGTTGACTCATAATTCTGGAAGGGTAAGTGAGTATGTGTGAGACAGAAAAATAGAAACTGAAGAACTCAACCTTTTTGTATTTTTGTTTTTAACTAATTCATAAAAATATTAAAAAATATACATAATTATGGTGTGTCAAGTGAGGTTCCAATACATGCACACATTATATAATGTTCAAATTAGGGAACACAAATCTGTCCCCTCAAACATTATGGTAAAAACATTTAAAAAATCCTTCCGCATAGTTTAAAAATAACATCATGCATTATCTATAGTCACCCCATTGTATAATACAACACCTGAACTTCTGGCTTCTATTAAACTATAACTTATTATTCACTGATCAACCTTTCCCCATTCCTCCCTCCCAGGAATTATTCCCATGATATCTCCATTCCCATGATAGCTCACTCACTCCCATAATAATGTCATTATTCCATTCATGAGGGAGGAAACTTCAGGACCTATTCACCTCTTAGCTGTCCCACCTCAATGGCTATTAAATTTCAATATGAATTTGGGAGGAGAAACTCACATCATATCAGTCATTCTTTCTCTAGCAATCATTGTTAATTTCCCCTCATTTCCCACCAATTCTCAGATATTTATCACTGTAAAATTAGAGCCTTTGGTGAGCTATTGTTGTAATTGGTCAGTTATATCTAACACCAGGTATGAACATACCAAGATCACAGTGAACCAATTCTTGACTTCTATATACAATATATACATTAATGTATAGAATATAGAATATTATATATAGAATACTATATATATCAGCAATCCTTTTGCCTCAAGAAAATCAGAATCAATTACTACTGCCAGTAGTTCCTTTCTTTGCGGGCCTGTTGGCACGATGAGCACACAATGATAAGAATGATGTTTTCTTTTGAAAATAAATTTCCTTTGCATATCTCTGCCCTTTTCTATTGTGCTATGATTTTAAAGTTTAACTATGAGAGGATAATTTCATTCATTTCATTTATTTCCAATGATTTAAGAAGTGCCCTGCTGTCATACCTATGTGCCAACTATACTTGAGTATTGCTGGAGTTAAATGTGTATGAGATAGTGCTGGCAGGAGTTAATTCTGGAAAGGTATTAGAAGCCAATTTGCAATGGAGTTTCCAGTTTGTACAGTAGGCAGTGGAATGTCCTTAAAAGATTTTTAATCAATGGAGTGATGGGTCCAGATATATGATTTTGAAAACCAATTAAATGGCTTGGAAAATTGCTACTGGAAGGAGATAAAATGGTTGATCCATTTTATCAGTGGTCCAGCTGAAGACCTGAGGAAGGGCAAAGGCAGTTGGATCAAAGAGGTGAAGATAGATTTGAGAAATTATACCAGGAAGAGATGCTGGACTTTGGTATCTAATTGGATATAGGGGCTAAGGAGGGAGGGAGAGTATTAATGGAATTAGGCTTGCTCTAATCTCTCAACTTCTTACCTTGGCCTCATCCCTCAGCCTTATCTTTTAACTTCTGTTTCCTGTCATTCATTAAGGACTTAGAGAGTAGAGAAGACTTAAGACATCAAAGAAATGAGAAAATTTTCTTTATAAAACTGAATATGAAAAAATGTTAAAGATAAAGGTTGAGGGAACAAGGTACTATGGAAAGCATTCTCCTAAAGTGTGCCAAAGTTCATCACCTCCAAATGGACGTGTTTAATATCTCCACTGCTGTGATGGGACCATGGTGTGCACATATGTTCAGATCCATAAAACTGTATGCATTTAATACGTATGACTTCCATATATCAGTTATACCTCAATAAAACTTAAGAAACACCAAAGTCACATACATTCTAAGGCATTAGCTAAAAGCACTTTTCATGCTTTCTGAACAACTTCCCCATTTTTCAGGTTTAAGAGCTCCAGAGATTGTTGGGAATGATGTTTTATGAAGATGATTGGTGAAATGTATTATAACCGCCCCATCAATACTGCTAAGGAGGATGTGTGTTGCATGTGGAGCATTCTGGTTTCTCACTTCAAGTCAGTTGAGGCACTCCTCCTAAAGGTGGGGGACCCAACAGAGCCCTATAATAGTCTTGGTCACATATATATCTATTCACACATATATATGTAAAAATTATGAAAAACATAAATATATATAGCTATTATATATTATACATAATAGAATTATATAAATTTATAACATAAAATATATAAATCAAATGTAAATATAACTTTATAAGCATATATAATCTATCACACATATAAAATAGTAATATCGAATATATATTCTATAATAGCACTATATATATATGTTATGTAACACACACACATATATATATGTATATATATGTACATATATGAAAGTTGAGAGATAAGCTGGCTAACTGTAACAAAGAGGACAAAGGAGAAATTGCTGAGCTGGGAATGTGTCATCCTTCTACTCCCAGGACTTGTCAGAGCAAAGAATTTGAGCGCTGTCTGTGAGCAGGATAAGGGACCCACAAAAGATAGAGCCAGCGTGAGATTGCCTTGAGAGAGTTTGTTAGAGTTGAGGGACTTGTAAGATGTTTGTATTTAGAAGAAAGGAGACAGCTGGAATTAAGTGCATGAATTAAGAACATGAATTCATCAAGCAATCACAATGAGTGAAATCATTCATGAGGCGTTTGCACCTAAAATCCTCGAGAGCACCAGCAATGAGGTGGTGGAAGAAAGCCACTCAGGTAGGTTAGGAGGAGGACCAAAATCTAACTCCCAGAGGATACATTGGCAATGACTCCAATGGCAATGAGCTCCCTCAGGTTACTGCCCTGGTTCTGTTTCACAGAAGCACATTTTGAAAGAGTTGCCTGGGGGATGGGGTGTAGCTCAGTGAAGCTCAGTGATAGAGTGCTTGCCCTGGGTTTGATCTCCAGCATGGCCAAAAAAAAAAAAAGGTGTTGCTGCCCCTGCCCCTTCTTATTCATCAATTAATCGCTCCTCTACCCGCTCTGATCATATTTCCTTTGCACCACTCCACTGAGAATGTGTCGGTGAAGGGCACTGCTGTGTGTACAGTTGGACCACTGTACCTGTGGGTTCCACATCTATGCATTCAACTAACCATGGATCAAAAGGATTTGGAAAAAGAAACATTGAGTCTGTATTGAACATATACCGACTTTTTATTTCTTTTCTTTACGTTCTAAACAGTGCCATATAACAAGTATTTGCATAGCATTTACATTGTGTTAGGTATGATAAGTAATCTAGAGACGACTTAAAATATGCTTGACGATGTGCATACTTTCTCTGCAAGCATTACACTGTTTTACCTAAGGGACTGGAGCATCGGCAGATTTGGGTGTCTGTGGGGGTCTGGGAACCAATCCCCTGTGGAAGGATGCTGAGCAATGACTGTATTAATAAAAACTACGGGCAGTTTTGGGGGTGTTAAATCCAATGGCTGCTTTCTGCTCCCTCTTATTTGAACCACCATTGGCCTTTGAGTACAGGTGTCTACTCTTTTCTATGGTATTCTTATTTCTCCTGCCTCACTGCCTGATCTTTCTCAGACTTCCTCTACTTGAAATGTAAATGTAGGAATGTATTCAGAATCTGCTCTTGGCTCCTTTCCCATTTCTGTCTACTCTTTGTCCCTGTATAATATTAATCCCTAGGTCATATCCCCAGATAATACCCCGGGCTTAAGTGTCCTTAATATGCTGATGACTACTAAATCCCATTCCTCTTTCTCATCCTTTCTTTCCTTCCTCCCTGTTTTATTCCTCTTTCTACAATTGCTGGCAATACTTCTATAATGTCAGGTGCTGTGAAATAGACACAAGGGACTTAATTTGGATAAAAAAAGAGATCTGACAAAAGACAAGAGGGAAGAGAAATTGTGTTTATGCCACATCAGCGGTATCCCTAATGGGTTTATTAGGGCTACCCTTTTACACCAACAGGACTCTCATTGTCTTACACAGGGAGTTGTCGGACATGAGGAGGATTCCTTACAGAATCTTCAGGAAGGCTAGAGAGTCTTCAAGTGGCAAGAGCTAAGCAAGGCAGAGCAGGGCCACCCAGATGCCCCAAGCTGCCACAAAACCACTGGAGTCTGCACTTCAGTGGAGCATCCACAGAAACACCCTTCACTCACTTTTCCCTTTGCTTCACTCAGAATCAAATAGGGTCGTTTTAATAGTGAGACTCAGATCACTCGCAGGTGAGGAAAAGTATATCAAACCTCTTTGCAGCTTTCTTGTAGCGAAACGAGGTGGCCTTTCTTTCTCTGGATTCCCTCAAACATGTGCATGATGCCAACCACCCCCCAAATCAAATATTCCCTGGAGGCAGTTCCAGAAGAGGGACTCTTTATGGCATGGTGGGGGTGGAAGTGACTGTCTCCCTGGGCTCTCGTTCGAAGCTCTGCCTTGAATCACAATGTGAGTTTATATAGATCATTCACCCTGTCCAGACCATTCACAGCTCACTTCTCTATAAAATGAGGCTGTTGTTTCCACATGTTTTCTAGCCTGTCCCATGCTAAGATTATCCAGGTAGCATCTTAGAGCTAAAGAAATGTATCAGTAAACCAAGTCAGACTTGCAGCACTTCATCATTTATGGCCCTCCTTACAAGCCCTTAGGGTGGATCATGGATGGGAATATCTTCACTAGACATTGCAAAGGTAGAAGAATACAAATGAGAAGTGCTAAAGGTTAGACTATCTACACTGGTCAGATGAACTGAAGCGAGACTCAGAGAGACAATGTGCCAACGCTATGGCTCTGTTTACGCACTTGAAAAAAAGAAAAAGAAATTGCTAAGGGAGCCCGATTTCCCTTTTAGCAAACAGTTCAACAGACACACAGAAAATATCACAGTGTAAAAGTCAGGATGTGTCAAGTCAACCCCCAAATCAGCTGGAGGTAACAGGCTAAATACAATTAAGGTTTCTGTTCCACAGAGATGCCTGCAGAGCCAGGAGGCCCGCTGAAGACTAGCACAGACTACAAATGATGCAGGACTCATCTTCTATGACATTATCAGAAGCCATGGAGAACAGCACCAGTAACACCCAGAGTTGAAGAATCCGGTGTGTTTTCTAATAGTAAGTATGGGTAAAGTAGAACAAGAAAATAAGTTAATTTTAGGCCTTTGGTCATCTAATAAGTACACCAGAGAAGAAAATTAAGTTAAACCCAAAAGGCCAAAGATGAGGATTTAAAGTTGTATTTGTTGATGTTATCTGAGAATGCAAACCACTCATTATGCCCGACAGACAAGTCAAGTAAATTCAAATTGCAACCTTGGATTTATTTGAGATCTTATTGATATTTCCCAACATAATGGATGTTGATATCCATGGGGAGAATTTTTTTTATCCTGACACCAATTATTTAGGGTAGGGTGTTCAGTTTAGAAATCAATGACTAGTAAGATCAAACTAGTTAATGACATATCAGGAGATGATATTTTAAAGAAGCTGTACAGCCTCAGTTTTCTTACAAAATACTTACTTGACTTGTAACTTAAAAATATGGCATTATTTTATAGATGGTAAATGAAAAATTTTATTAAATTCATAGAGATAGTCTTTAAGACAATGTATATTTTTGTGGCCTCTATATACCCTTCCTGTTTTTCTTTTCATGATTGAGGAATAGTGAAGGCATTGCATATTTGTACTCATTAATACTTACGATGATACTGAATTCTAGTGGCAGGAAAGAAAGAGATTCTTTTTCCTAATAAAATAATATTTTATGATTTGGACAAAGGCAACTGAGACATGAGAAAATAGCCTGTGATTCAAGAGAAGAGCGTGAAGATGAAAGAGCTAAATGCTTTCATAGCACTTTTACCTTCCCGCTTGGGGCCTAAAGATCGCAGATCACGTGTGTCCGTCAGTCATGATAGTGTAATGGAGAGGATTGATGAGCATCCAGACGTCATGAGAAGTGCGATGAAGGGTGCTTTCCTAAAGGAAGGTGCCCCGAGACTGACATAGCAGAGGGTCCCACCTCAGTGGAAGTGGTCAACACAGTTTTCCTAGAGTGGGTTCTGGGAGAACTTGACTTTAGAATATCAACACAAAAAGAGGTCAGTGCTGACCATTTCACAATTTGCATTGAATAGTAGTTTCAGGGATTAGCAGCTCTTACATTTTGGGATATGGCATACCTTTCTAGCCCCACATCTTGCCAGGACTAGGATCCGGGTTATCATTTGCACGTACTACACTGCAGGTAATTCGTTAAGTATTCGCGAGACAAATAAAAAGGTGAAAGAGGAATAGTGGAACAGTGGATAAAAATTATGTACTCTGTAGGTATACTGCTGAGTTTAGACCCTTTTTAACTATCTGAACAATACTGATCGATTTATGGAACTTCTATGTGATGTGATTTTCAAATTTATGTTGGGATTTCTATGAAGATTAAATAGGATAACTCAGATAAGTTGCTTGGAACAGCATCAGATGCACGACAAGCATAACTGTTAAGGTTTAATACCTGAAAAATGACTGCATAGATGTTTTTTGTACAGGCAATAATTATTACATTTGCATGTCTAAGCTTCCCAGTGCCTTTCCAGTTAGGCGGGCGTGTGCGTACAATACGTTCTATCCATTAGACTACAACCAAAGAGCAGAAGTTGGATTCTTCGTGCTCTGTTGCCTGCCACAGAGATCATACAAGCATAGGACAAGATGGAAGAGCTATGAAACTCAACAACCTGGAGAAGCTTTTTGTTTTCTGGCAGTTGAGATTTGGGGGGTTATTATTTCGGGGGGTTAATGTGGCATACGCTTATCTATTCTAATTCAGGATTACCCCAAGGTTATACTACAGAAATAAATGAGTATGCATGTTAAATACTTACATGACCTTTGATGAAAACAAGCAAATAGATGAAAATAGCAAGAGCAGCATCACCCACAATGACTATCTAAATAATACAGGTAGTCAGAAGAGGCTGGTGGCAATAGAAAACAGGTAAGAGAGAGAATAGTGCTGGTAATGCCATCCTCATTCAGGTTTTGTTGGAATCAGTAAGCTTTTAAAAATTCTTTACATTCTTTTTTTTTGAGTTGTGCACTTTTCTTTCCCCCATCAGTAAAACAAAAACTCAAGAATTTAGAAAAAAAAACATTTTCACTTAGATTCAATTAGTAAATACAAATAAAGCAATTGAATTGCATCAACTTTTCCTGGAAATAGATTTTTTTGTGGCTGTAGGTAGAAGTGGGTTACAGACTTCGTTGACAACCTAATTAAAAAATATGGAATTTTTTTTGGTGGGAATGAAGGTGCATACATCAATATAGTTTGGTTTTTTGTGGTACTGGGGATTGAATTCAGGGGGATTCTACCTCTGAGCTATACCCCAAGCCTTTTTTATTTTTTAATTTTATTTTGAAACAGGGTCTTGCTTTTTTTGCTGAGGCTGCTGTCTCACCTGAAATCCTCCTGTCTCAGCTTTCCAAGTACTGAAATTACCGGTGTGTGCCACCATGCCTAGATCTTAAACATAGTTTTGAGCATTCCTGGACAGAGTTGTAAGATACATGCTGTGCTTTTTTTTTTTTATGAATCCCTGATTTGAACTCTTCAGAAAACTCTGGAAGGAAATTTCCTAATGATTTCCATTTATCAATTCGGCAACAGTTGATAATTGTATAAGTGCCATGGGGAGTATAGTGCATCATAAACACTTGCATTAGCGTAACTATTATGGAAGACAATTAAACAATATTCATCAAACTGAAAAATGGTCACCCCCTTTCACCAGTAGTTCTATGGATGAAAATCATTCCTCTAGATACACTTCAAAATTATGCTATAATATATACTCAAAGATCTTCATTATAGCTTTTTTGCTTGTAGCAGAAAAGATAAATGGGAATTGTGACCATCAACAAGGAACCTATAAATAAGTTTTAACATTTTTATACAATATAATATTCTTCAGCCACTAATGAGAGTGAAGTTGATGTGCATGTATACACATGAGAAGAAGACTTGTTTATTTAAATCAAGAAACAACTGTATGAGCCAGGTGTGTTAGTGCACACCTGTAATTCCAGTACTTGGGAGCGTGAGACAGGAGGATCACAGGTTGGAGACCAGCCTCAGCAACTTAGCAAGACTCAATAACCTAATGAGATCCTGTTTCAAAACAAGAAATAAAAAAAGGGCTTGAGGTGTAGCTCAAAGGTAGAATGCCCCTGGGTTCAATCCCCAGTACCACCACTAAATAAATAAATAAAATTAAAAACTATATGCCTTAAATAGTGGTTAGATAATTTTTCACAAAGTTGGTGTGTATGTGTATGTCTGTTATGTCGGTGTTCTTAAAGAATATGTGGGGCACTATTAAAAATTGTTACCTAATGCATAGGAGCATTAAATAAATACATTTGCATTTACTTATTATTCATTGAGTTCATGACTCCTCTGTGCTCGACTCGTTTTTTCAGTTCTTTGGAAACAGAACAAATGTGGAAGGCAGCCATTACATTGACTATTGATCATGTTTCAATAATAAAAATAGATCTTTCCTTTTAGGAAATGTGAGAGACAACATATGAACGTGTGCAAGTTCAAAGTAAAGCTGCATAATAGTGCTGAATACTGTGTTAGATTTGAAAAAATCTGCTTTATCAAACAAATTTATCTCACCTGAAGAAAATATTGTGTATGTGTGTGTGTGTGTGTGTGTGTGTGTGTGTGTGTGTGTATACCTGCATAAAAGAAAACACACGTACCACAGAATTCATATAGGAAGAACACAGAAAAGTACAACCTCAATTGCAAAGTACTGAATAACAAAACTCCTTCCAGGGATATCCCAAACTTCTTTCTCACAGTTTTGGCTGATTGGAGGTTGATCAAGCTCTGAAATACTTACATTAATCTTATTTTTCGAGAATTGAGTGAGAAAAGAGCAAGTGTAATTAATATACCATGTGTTACTCCTCTAATCATTTCTAGATGTGTAACACAAGTCCTCATATGACTTTGACTTTTGAACACCAGCAAGCGATATTCGACGATGCTGGCAGCTTTATTAAGATAGCTGTTAGTGATGCTAAGAAAGCATGCTCGTTTTCAGCTGAGCCTGACAGCATTTGATACACGGGCCATGTTGACAATTGCACCAGCTGGATCCTTCCAGGAGACAAATCCGTCAAGAAGAGTCAGCTAGTCAGTGTGTGTATCTGCACAGTCACAGGCGTGACTGACGTTTTTCCAGTGATGCTAGAATCAAATCTCTCTGGGAGAGAATACTAATATTTCTAGTAGACTTTAAAAGAAATGCTGATCAAAGACCATAAACCCTAGTAATGTGTCTTTGAAAAAATTTGCAGTCAGTTAAATTATTGGAAAATCTTCAATGAATTCCTAAGTCGATCAAAATAAATTTGTTTAAAAATGCACTCCCTTTTATATGTTCTGTGTATATTTGTGGTCAACATGGTACTTATTGCTGCGTGCTGTCCTAAAATGATTCTAAAATTTTCTTAGGAAATAAAATGCCTTAAGGAGCATTTGGGAGTTCAGCTGAGGGTCACAGACTTGGACACTCAAGATGAACCTCTAGTCCTCACAGACGCCCAGGCACTGCCGAAAGATAGGATGCTGGACTCCTGGTAATATCCAAACACAAGGTTCACATTTGCATATGAAGAATAGGCCAGACCTCCTCTCTTGGCTCTCACACCATAGTCTGTCTTTCTTTCTTTCTTTCTTTCTTTTTTCTTTCTTTCTTTCTTTCTTTCTTTCTTTCTTTCTTTCTTTCTCTCTCTCTCTCTCTCTCTCTCTCTCTCCCTTCCTTCCTTCCTTCCTTCCTTCCTTCCTTCCTTCCTTCCTTCCTCTGTCCTTCCTTCCTTCCTTCCTTCCTTCCTTCCTTCCTTCCTTCTTTCTTCTTTCTTTCGTGTTACTGGGGATTGAACCCAGAGGGATTCTACCTCTAAGCTACACACACAGCCCACCCCACCCCCCCGTTTTTTTTTCAAAACAGAGTCTTGCTAAGTTGCTGAGAGTTTCACTAAGTTTCTGAGATTGGTCTCGAACCTATGATTCTCCTTTCTTAGCCACTCAAGTACTGGGATTACAGGAGTGCACCACTACACCTGGCAAAGGCACTGTATTTTATCACTAGCCCAGAAAGTTTGAGAGGGAACTTGCGGTGGTTAAGCCACTTGCTTTAGGAATTCCTTAATGATTGCACAGTTTTCCCATTCCCAGTCTAAATTCTAAAACCTCTTATTTAATAGTGTTCATTTCTACCATTCATCCTAGAAAGTAAAGAAATATGACGTACATTGTTAACTTAAATGAGGATATCTCAGAGTTCCTGAGAATTTATCACTTATTTATAAAAATGACCACTTTATTTCCTTGGAAGTGATCAAAAGGAATTGGACGTTGGGCATGGTGGTACACACCTGTAATCCCCTGTAATCGCAGTACATGGGAGGCTGAGACAGGAGGATCCCAGGCTTGAGACCAGCCTCATCATTCTAGCAAGACTCTCAGTAACCCAGTGAGACCTTGTTTCAGAACAATAACAAAAAAAAAAAATTTAAAAAGGGCTCGGAGTATAGTTCGGAGGTAGAATACCCCTGAGTTCAATCTCCAATACAAAAAAAATAGTATACTATCTAAGATGTTGTTGAGCCCTTATGATATTTCTCTCCTAGGATGAAGTAAAAGTTCCTCAGTAAGTGCACAGATAAACCAATCTGTGAAGTTCAGGTTGCCCAAAGCAAGAACAAAAATATGCATTGTGGCTAAAGGGAAAGAGGACCCTTTGTTTCTGCACCTGGAGATGTCTATTAATAGGTGTTGCCTAGACGTTGCTAATATGTAATTTTAAAATAGGAATACAAATTACTGGGTTAGGTAGGTCCCCTGCAGAAATCAGCAGGTGATATAAAGGAAGAGTTTTATTAAATACAAATTCTTAGTGCCTATCCAGTGGAGGGTAAAATTGACATGATTTAAGGATTAATTAAGCCATTCCTGAAGTTCTGTTTTAGTTGCCAAATATAGAAAAAAAAATAAACTTAATCATAGGAAACTACTCTGAAACAGAATTATCAGATGCTAACCCATCTCTCTCACTTAACATCCAGCTAACATTTAACAGCTGCTAAACATGTGCTCTGAATGATGGCTTCTAAGCAAAGAATTGTGTGTTTCCTAAGTCACTCATAGAATATTAGAAATAACCTGAGAAATTATGGAATTTCTCAAGCTCTGGTTATATGGTTATCCTAAGCCCTTGAGTGAGAGCAGACTATCACGAGGATTCTAGGCTTGGCTCCAACTTTTTCAAGGTCTTAGTTCAGCTACTACTAAAAGGCATTGACAGATACTACAGCATAAACTTTTTATATTTTCTCATTATGGAATAGAATCCCATCTTAAACCAAACTGGGCCAGGTGCCTTGGAATCAGAAAAGTAGTGTGGAGGAGATATATTAATTCTGCAAAGTAATACAAAGTGAGAGAATCATAGTAATTTCAATAATAATAATGTCATTAAAATATAATTTATCAATATTACATGATTTATATTTGAAATTTTATATGGGTCATGTCATTAATCTTGATAATACTCTTGCAATATTATTGATGCTATTATATTACAATTTAATCATTTTTATTATTATTTATTATTATATTATAATTGTATTATTTAATCACTTTGAGGAAACAGGTATTTAATTAATTAATTAATTAATTTATTTATTTATTTGAGGTACTGGGGATGGAACCCAGGGGCATTCTACCTCTGAGCTACACTCCCAGCCCTATTTTTTATTCTTTATTTTGAAACAGGGTCTCACTAAGTTGTAGAGAGCCTCACTAAGTAGCTGAGGCTGTCTGCAAACCCGGATCCTACTGTCTCAGCCTCCTGAGTACTGGGATTGCAAGCATGTGCCACCACGCCCGGCTCAGGAAACAGGTTTTATACGAGTTAAAAAACTGCCTAAGATCACTTGGCATTGAAATGGCAGGGCCTAGCTTCTCAACTATGTGGTCCTGAGCTGTCTAACTGGCAAAAGGAACTTTTAAAAGAAGCAAGAGACATCAGAAACCTGACTCTGTCGAGAGTCATCAATAATAGAAGTTCCCTGGTGGGAGCCATTTGTTACTGGGAAACCTTCAAAACACATTACTCAGAAATGATGCTAACTCATTACATCCCATCATCTTATATGTAGGATACCTATAGAAACCTATAGAAACCTCTGCAGTTTCTGAATAGGTATTCTATAAAATTTTATAGGTATTTATAGATATTCTGTATATAGGATGATGGAACATAATGGGTAATTACAAAGCCCTAATCTCTTGCTATTCAAAATGTGGTCTCTGGACTAGCATCATGCTTTCTTTTATTTATAAATGTGGTAACTAAGGGCCCACCCAAGTCCCACTTAATCTGTATTATAATGGATTTTGTTAGCTTGCACACAATCACTAGATAATTCACATACAAATTAAAGTTCAAGATGCATGACCAACATAGCATCCATTAAGAGTACTGCAGGATAGCCGGGCGTGGTGGCACACACTTGTAATCCCAATATTGGGAGGCTGAGACAGGAGGATCGCAGGTTCTCAGCCAGCCTCAGCTACTTAGTGAGGCCCTCCAAAACTTAGTGAGACCCTGTTTCAAAATAAAGAATAAAAAATAGGACTGGGGTGTAACTCAGAGGTAGAATGCCCCTGGGTTCAATCCCCAGTTCTGCAAAAAAAGAGTACTGCAGGGTGTCACCTGTAATGGTGTGCTACAGCTTTGTTTTCAAGTTAAGATGACATGGGGTGGGGATTGCATAGATAGAGGTGTATTCTTTGTAGAAAGGTTATTACATTGATATGAAGATAAAACACTCAAATTTGGGACAAAGGAGTCATTGCTACTCCCTTTGACGGGAATTGATAGGACTGTATGTGTCCTGCATGTGTGGGATTAACTGGCAATCCATGAGGTTCTATTCTGTCTACAGGAAAGCTTCTCAGAGGCAGCTGAGAGAACTGTTCCATTTTTTTTTTTTTTTTGCGGTACCGAGGGTTGAACCCAGGGGCATTCTACCTCCGCACTACGCCCCGGCCCTATTTTTTATACTTTATTTTGAAACTGGGTCTCACGAAGTTGTGGAGAGCCTCACTAAGTAGAGAGAGAGACAGGGAGAGAGGGAGAGAGAGAGCTGAGGCTGGCCGCGAACCCGGATCCTCCGGTCTCCGCCTCCCAAAGTACTGGGATTACAAGTGTGCGCCACCACGCCCGGCAGAACTGTTCCATTTTAAGACAACATATATGCTATAAACACGGATATGCATGTGTCACTATAATATTCTGACTTCGATTCCTTTGGAAAAATACCAAAGAGTGGCATGTCTGGTTGCAGAGTTGAGGCCTTTTGAGGAACCTCCACACTAATCTCCATAGCAGCTGCACTAATTTGCAATCCCACTGACAGTGTATAAGGCTTCCTATTTCCCCACATCCTAGCCAGCATTTTTTATTGTTTTTATTTTTGATGATTGCCATTCTAATTGGATGAATGGATTCTTAAGGCCACTCAACCACCTATGTTCTAATCCCAAATTCATAAAGCAAACTTTTCTTATTTTAATTTAGCTTCTTGGGTCAGTTTCCCAACAGATAAGAAGGTATATTTAACAGTGCATGAATCCAATCCTTGTTATAAATTATTTGCTGCAAATCTCTTTAAGCAAATGCAGGTGATGTTAACCTTTGTGAAGCAGACTTAAAGACTGGAAAATTGCTAAAGTGAGATGTTAGATCTTGGGTGAGAAGTCATTGTGATTAAATTGAACACTCTGATATGATTGGTCTAAAATAGTCTGTCAACATTAATGGTTTAATCTACTCAACTATTGTTTAGTCTTCCAGAGTTTAGGACTTTGAATTACCAACTATTGTAATACATCTGTGCAGTCTTCAGGAGAGAAAATAGATTGTGCATGCTCTAAGTAAAACTGTCCCTCTCTGGTTTTCACTCTGTCCTTGGCTGAGTGTTCTGGGTGTTTTTGGGTGTGTCCATCCATGTTCTGTTGCTAGAATGGAATATTATAGACTGGGTAATGTATACGCCATAGGAGTTCATTTTAACTCAGTTCTTGAGGCTAGGAAGCCCGACAGCCTGGCACCAGCATCTCAAGTGGCCTTTGTGCTGTGGCATAGCAAGGCAGTGGGCAAAAGTGACTATGGGAGACAGAAAGAGAATCTGGGTGAACTCATCCTTTGTGTCAAGATCCTATTCTATTGATAACTCACCCATTTCTGCAATAATGGCATTGGTCCATTCATGAAGGCACAAGTCTCATGACCTCATCATCTCTTCCAGGTCCCGACTCTTACTGCTGTTGAAATATCAGTTAAATTTCCACGTGAGTTTGGGTGGGGATATTCAAACCATTACATCTAGGAAGCTGCTGTTTCTGTGGTAGTAAACAAGTCCTTGTGCTCTTGGATTAAAAAGGGAGTCATGCAGTCCTTGACCTTTAGAAAATTGAAGGGTGTGGCTGTGTTTCTCCCACATCAGCCACACCAGGGGGCCTGGAGGTAGGTGGCATAAGTATCTTCTTCGCTCCCATCCCAGGTGGCCTGGGACCTGGGGTTTTCTGGGATCTGGGATTTTCAGTGCTAAAACCAAGAAAGACTGAGGCAAACTAGAAGGAGTTGCTCATCCTACTTCACTGCGCCTTTTGGAGTATCATCTATTCTTTCCTTATATAAACCAGTTAGCTTTCTCATGTCCTCTTAGAATATTGCCATTGCCCATATCTATTACTTTCTCCTCTGACCACCATGTTTTCTTTGATCAGATCCCTCCCTCTTCTACCTTTACAGAGGCAATTTTTCTTCCCTACTGGGACCTGTAATCCATTGATCTTAAGACCGTTTCATATTATCATTATGTTTTATTTGTTATCATGAAATACATTATATGGAATCAAATTCTCAATTCTGTAAATAAAACTGGTTTTACTAAAATTGAAGTGGGTCTACGATCAGTTTTAAAGTAATTGTGTCTTTATAAAATTGAAAGTTTCTGACCAAGACATGCTATATTTTCTACTCATTTCAGCTTTACAATCCATAACATACTATGTATTTACTCATTTAATTTTTAATTGACTGTCTTTGTCTACCAGAATGTAACCTTACTGATCATAGATATTTTATCCATTGCTGTATATGTAGCACCTAGAATGGAGTGCCTGGCCCATACTAAGTCTTCAGTCATATAGGAACTTAGCTGGGTGCTTGACTCTAGTCCCAGTACTTGGGAGACTGAGACAAGAAGACTGTAAGTTAGAGGACAGCGCCATAACTTAGTGAGACCCTATTTAAAATAAAAGATAAAAAGGGCTGGCAATGCAGCTCAGTGGTAGAATGCCCTGGGGTTCAATCCCCAGTACTACAATATATATGTATGTGTGTGTATATGTATATGTATGTATATGTACATATATGTAAATGTATGTATATGTATATGTATATGTAAATGAATGTGTATGTATATGTATATATGTGTATGTATCTTTACATTCATTCATCCTTTCACTTAAAAATATTCATACGCAAAAATTTCTAAAATAAATGATAGATAATGTTTCCAATATTTTATGTATTTGGTTGGTAATTATTTAAATAGTAATTATAATGCAAAGTGTAATGTGAAATAAATTTGTAGAGAGGGTATCATGGGAGTACTGAGATAATGCATACAATTCAGTCTGGAACTGAAGAAACTTGTAGAGGGATAATTCAAGATACTCAAGTGAAGAGCAAGCTCATTATGGGTGTATTCTAGGAAGATATGAGATTATGGGAACTTCAAAGTATAGAGATAGTAACTGAAGGGAGCCTAGTTTTTCATTTATGGAATTTAAAATGTGAATTAGAGAGAGGCAAGATAAAGACTGAGAGGCCTTGGTACAAGTTTGAGAAATCTAGATCTTTTTTAAAGATGTATGTTCAGGAAACCACTGAAGAATTTTAAGTACAAAGATAAAAAGTACAGATTCCTACCTTAATAAATGATAAAACTGAGCATGAGATAGTTCAGGGAATATGTGATAACAAGTTTAAATTTGCCATACTACATAGTAATAAAGAATAGAACAGGTTTAAATATTATTGACATTTATGAAAGAATTGGAAAATGTATGGGTTTAGGAGATAAGCAAAAGACTGGGATTATTGAGAACCATTAGCTAAAAACAATCAGTACTGTGACCAGGTCAAATTGAACATTTACCAAAAAATGGCTTTCTTATGTATAAAAGATGCCTTTTAAAATGGTAGCAAGTCACTAATACCAGGAAGTAAATCTAACAATAATTTTTTAGGATATGTATAAGCATAATTCATAATTTTATTGAGATATAAAATAAAACTTTAATAACTAGAACATGATATCATGTGCTTACATAAAAGTTATGTCAATCATTGTAAATTCAAATATAAATTTAATATGTTTAAATCAAAATACCATGACAGTTTTCTGTACTTCTCTCTCTCCTCCTCCTCCTCTTTCTATTTCTTAATTTAGACCTTTAAAAGCAAACTTTTGTCTATAAATGAGTAAAGAGAAAAATAAAAACATTTTAATGTCAGAGGATTACTCCTGTTAAGTATGTACCAGCTGTTCTAATAAAAACCATATGATAATTGATTAGGGGTTGAGAAATCAATGGAATAGAATATAGTACAAAATTAGAGGCATTTATATGAGATATTAAGTATATAATAAATATAGATTTGCAAAAAAAACAGTGATGGAAAAATAGATTACTCAGTCAGGCATGGTGGCACATGCCTGTAGTCCCAGAATTTGGGAGGCTGAGACAGGAGGATCACAGGTTAGAGGACAGCCTCAACTACCAAGAGAGACCCTGTTTCAAAATAAACAATTAAAAATAGGGCTGGGGATGTAGCTCTGAGGTTGAATGTCCCTGGGTTCAATCCCTAGTACCACACACACACACACACACACACACACACACACACACACATAAGATTACTCAGTAAATTGGATTAGGATAGCTAGCTAAGGTGTATGTGTGGGAGGGCGACTCTTATTTTTCTTAACAAAGTAAGTTGTCAATGGTAAAAATATTCTAAATGAGCCAGGTGTGGTGGTGCACGCTTGTAATCCCAGTACTTGGGAGGCTGAGACAGGAGAATCACAGGTTCAAGCACAGCCTTAGCAATTTAGTGAGACTATCGGCAACCTAGTGAGACCCTATTTCAAAATGAAAAATAAAATAGAACTGGGATGTAGCTCAGAGGTAGAATGTCCCTGGGTTCAATCCTTACTACCACACACACAAAAAAATCTGTACGGTTTACTGACAATAATTAAACAAAAACACTTGCCTCTGAAAAATATTTGCAACACCTAAGCACCTAAGGCAAAGATATAACTTTCTTAATGTATAAATAAATATTAACCATTTGTTAAACCAAGGATCAATACAAATTTAAAAAGCTTAAAAAGCTTCTGTTCAGTAAAGGAAACAATCATGAGTCTAAAGAGACAGTATACAGAATGGGAGAAAATTTTTACCAGCTCACCTCTGATAAAGGACTAATATTTAGAATATATAAAGAACTCAGCCGGGCGTGTAATCCCAGTACTTTGGGAGGCGGAGACCGGAGGATCCGGGTTCGCGGCCAGCCTCAGCTCTCTCTCTCTCTCTCTCTCTCTCTCTCCTTAGTGAAGGCCTCCGCAACTTTGTGAGACCCGGTTTCAAAATAAAGTATAAAAACTAGGGCCGGGGGCGTAGCACGAAGGTAGAACGCCCCTGGGTTCAATCCCTGGCACCACACACACACACACAAAAAAAAAAAGAACTCAAAAAACATAAACACTAAAAAAAATTAAAAATTGGCAGTTTAACTGAATAGACACTTCTTAAAAAAGAAATACAATTGCAGCCAATACATATGTGAAAAAATGTTCAACATTGCTAGCAATTAGGGAGATGCAAATCAAAACTACACTGAGATTCCATATAACTCTAGTTAGAATGGCAACCATCAAGAATACAAACAATAACAAATGCTGGTGAGGATGTGGGGGAATAGGAACTCCTGCCCACTGGTGGTACAATTGCAAAAGAGCACAACCACTACGGAGATAAGTATGAAGGTTCCTTAGAAACCTAGGAATGGGACTACCAGATGACCCAGCTATACTACTCTTGGAGATCTTTCCAAAATAAATTAAAGTCAGAATACTATAACAACACATGTATACCCATGCTTACTGCAGTGCCATTCACAATAGCCAAATTATGGAACCAACTTAGGTGTCCATCAACAGATGATTAGATAAAGAAAATGTGACATATACACACAATGAAATTCTACTCAGTCATGAAGAACAAAATTATGACATTTGCAGGGAAACAGATGGAACTAGAGAGAATATTATACTAAGCGAGATCAGCCAGTCTCAGAAAGTGAACAGTTGATTGTTTTATCTCATATGTGGAAGCTGGAGAGAAAATAAGAAACATAAGGGACCCTAAATAGTGTGGAGAGAGACCTGTAGAATAGTGGAAGGGGCTTGGGGGAGGAAGTCAGGGAAGAGAAAAAGGATGATTGAGGAAGGAAACAGTTTAAGTAATAAAATGACAATATGTAGAGGTATTACTACCAATTTCACTAACGTGTATGAGGAGAGAGGAGGTGGGAGCAAGGTTGGATGGGAAAAGAAATACACCAAGAGATGTGTTCATGCATGCTTGTATCACACCAAACCTCACTAGGATGTAGAATTGCAGACCACTAAGAACATTATTTAAGAAGAGAAAACAATGAACTGTTGCATAAAATGGGCAGAGGACAGGCATCTGGAAACCCAGTTCTCTCTCTTTTCCGTGCAACATATAAATGACTAATATACAGAAAAATGCAAATTACTAATTAAAATATGCCAATTAAAACAAAATTGCACTTTTCACTCACTATACTGGCAAATATTGGAAACATTTATAAAATCTCATGTTATTTATAAGTGAGAAAAGCAGAAAATCATCTCCCTTGGCAAGAGGTACATATATGCTTCATAACAATTTTTGTAAGGAAATACTGTAAATTTCAAATATATATATATATATATATATATATATATATAATTTGGAGTTTGTCCTACAATAAGATTTACTCAACAAGACTCATTAAGTGTACAAAGATTTTTGTTGTGATAGGAGTGAAAAATACAAATGCCCATTAAATGTGCAAGAATTTTTATTGCAATAGGAAAGATATTGGGTTGGATGCATAAATTAAGCAATATACTTATATACTTATGATGCAGTATTATGGAGCCATTAATGAAGAAAGAGTTATAACTATGAATTTTGCCATAGCAAAATATGCATAATTATATTTTAAGTGAAAGCAGCAAGTTGTAGATCAGTATATATAAGTCTGATTATATTAAAATAGCATATGCTCATGCTTTTATATTTGCATATGCATGCAAAAAAGGGACGGAAAAATACACCCCAAACTGCTAACAATAGCTGCAGCTGAGACACAGAATGAAGGCAGTAGTGAGTAGAGGAAGATTTTCATTTTTTAATTTCAAATACCTTAATATTCCCTGAATTTTAAAATTACTGTCATAAATTACTTTTTAATAAAGACTACTTAATAAACAGTGGTGAATTAAATGTTCTAGTGCCCTCTGGTCCTAACTGGGTTTCCTAGCAATATAAAATTTGGAATAAGATTGACACATTTTTACACCAGTAGAGATGGCCTTTCAGTAGGCAATTGAGCAGACCTGTTGTGGGGCATAGGAAAATCCATCCACATATAGCTGTAGAAACAACCCCTCCATTTGGCTCACCTGCAAATTCAATGACTCAATTAACTTTGTCAGGAATTTATTCTGGAAATGGAGATGAAAGATTAACATAGCCCTATGTCAAATATTTAATTAAATGTGTTCAACAAAATCCTCTGACATTCTGACTTAACCAGGAAAACTTTCTAAGTTGGCTTCCCAAGAACTTGTGTTGTAAGTTAACACACTGATATTCTCATTTATATTTCAGGCTTGGTGAACTTGATTAATGTGAATCTCATCTACAGCAACTGACCTACTCTGGACATGCTGACAAAATCAAACTTTTGGCAGGTGAAAGCAATCTTAGACCCGATACTTTGGTATCATCACCAAAGCAAATGCTACTTTTAGAAGACTCATTCAAGGTAAACAGATTTTTTTTGAAAAACAGTCCTGCTAACTAAAATGAACAATTCTATCAAGGTACAACCATTATTCAAAGCTTAATCTAAACCTTAACTCCCATGTAACAGTCCTCCATCATCCCAACAGGTGGTTTGCTTCTTCTAACTTTTTGTAGAAATTATTTTTCTTGTACTCTTTGGGCACTGATCACATAACTGTATTTTGTTAATTGTGTATGAAATTAAGTTTTCTAGTATTTTCTTCTATAAGCAGTGTGTTTTTTAATATTCTTTGAACTCACTGTGGTTAGATTTGAGTATATATTTGTTGATTAAAGCTCTTTTCATTGCCCTTTTCTGCTTTAATCACTCACTTCTTCTCTGAACCTATTTCCTATACCACCATTTAAAAATTTGCTTTATTATAATTTTAATTTTTTTATATTGTTAATTTTCATGAGACTATGTTTCTGTTTATTTCCCTTTTGTCTTTTGTATATTTTAAAATTACTTTTAACTGATGCAGAAAAACATAAACATTATCCATTTTCCTGGGGTACCATGTGATGTTTTGAGACATGTATGTATTACATAATGTTTAAATCAGGTTAATCTTCTATCTCCATGTTTTAGTCAGCATTCTCACTGCTGTGATCTAAGACATCTGACCACCACAATTTAGAGGAAGAAAGATTTATTTGTGTATGGTTCTGGAGATTTCAGAGGTTCTGTCCATGTTAGGCAGGATGAAGTCTGCAGAGCTCAGGGCGTGGCATGGGGAGCACAGAGAAATGAGAGAGAGAGAGAGAGAGAGAGAGAGAGAGAGTGAGAGAGTGAGAGTGAGAGAGAGAGAGAGAGAGAGAGAGCAGAAGCAAGACAGAGAACAAGGGGAAGAAGGATCATATATAATCCTCAGGGTCACACCCCCAGGGACCCCTTCTTAGCAACTAAGCCCCTCTTCCAACATGGCTGCCTTGTCTCTGTGAGGTCTAGAGGGACATTCTAAATCCAAACCATAATTCTCCTTAAATATTCATCATTTCCTTATGGTACAAACTTCTAAATTCCATTCTTCTAACTTTTTGAAATATACCATATATTATTGTTATCTATAACTCCTTTTGTTTATATAATCTGGTGGTAGAAGACATTTATTAGTACATGTGAAATAAATGCTTACTGAACAAATCTAAATGTATTCTCCCTGTTTTCTACAGTCATAACACTTAGTGTTATGCTTTTAATAAAGTAGACCTCCTCTATAAGAGTGTTAAATGAATGGATACGCACATGAATTACAGGAGCTCTTAATAGAAGTTCATGAACTGCAGTGATCTGGGAATCTTTTTATTTTTATTAGTGAATTGTAATTATACATCCTAGTGAGATTCAAAATGATACATTCATATGTGCACATGATATCACTTGGTATATTTTCCTCTGCATCCCACCCTGCTACCACCCTCCTACTTAGCTCTACATACTAGTGAGATAGATAGTGGTACCTTCTTAAAACATTATTTGATCTTTTATAGATACTAATTTTCAGATTTTCTTTGAAGAGGAACAGAAAAACCCAAGCCTGATTTAGAGGTCACGTTGACTTTAAAGAGTGGAAACTGGGGGTGTAGCTCAGTGACAGAATGCTTGACTAGCCTTCCTAATGCCATGAGGTCAATCTCCAGCACTGAAAAATAAACAACAATTTTAAAAATAAAAAAATGGTATTGAGGTGTAAGTGATGAAGCATTCACCTACCAGCTGTGTAATGATTGTTTCATTTATCTGTTCTTTGTCTTCCCCAGGGCAAAAGGAAATGTCCTTTGAACTGATACATTCTTTTTATATATTTGAAAAAAACTACATTGGATTATGTTAATTCACTTAATTACTATTACCCAAAACAACAAAGTCTTGCCTGAAAGGTTGATCAGGACTGAAACAGAGGAGAGAATGCCTTATGGAATCAACACTTCCTCTAGGCTCTGTCTAGTGCTCTGACTTTATTAGTATTCTGTCACATTGCTTTATGGAGTTTGGCTGTCTTTGAACACATATGAATCATATCATACAAGTATGAAAATTATACACTGAACCTGAGTAAAGAGCATAATCTTTTGGTAAGTGTAGATCAGTTACTTCCAAAACTCTACTTAGGAAACTCTACTTAGTTCTCATGTTCATTTCCCCTTA
>PVJS01011446.1:0-45754 GCA_004027185.1 Glis glis | reverse complement strand
AGGGTCGTTCTACCTCCGCGCTATGCCCCCGGCCCTATTTTTTATACTTTATTTTGAAACCGGGTCTCACGAAGTTGCGGAGGGCCTCACTAGGTAGAGAGAGAGACAGGGAGGGAGAGAGAGAGAGAGAGAGAGAGAGAGCTGAGGCTGGCTGCGAACCCAACCCGAACCTGGATCCTCCAGTCTCCGCCTCCCAAAGTACTGGGATTACAAGCGTGCACCACCACGCCCAGCATGCTCAATCTTTACAAAGAAAAAAAAAGACAAAAATTTAAAATGTCTAAATGTTTTGCCTTAAATGAACAACTTACACCAATGTGCCACTATATTGAGGTTGAATTTTTTGTATCTAAATTATATGAGAAAGTCGGGCATGGTGGCGCACACTTTTAATCCCAGTACATGGGAGGCTGAGACAGGAGGATCACAGGTTCGCGGCCAGCCTCAGCTACTTAGTGAGGCCCTTCGCAACTTAGTGAGACCGTTTCAAAATAAAATAGGGCTGGGGGTGTAGCTCGGAGGTAGAATGCCCCTGGGTTCAATCCCCAGCACAATAAAATAAAATATAATAAAATAAAATAAACTATATCAGAGTATCTCTGTTGCTAGATAATAACACAAATAAGAAATGATGCCTTTCAGTAAAATTGTAGTCTAAAATAGACATTAACTTGCATTTTGACTTTTTTGTATACCTGGCTCCTGCTGAAACTGGTCATTAAATGACTCAATATCTAATCAAGTTTATTTTTGCTCATGTTTATCAATTATTCTGTATATGCTATTATGCTAAGTGCTTCTGACAGATCATCTTTCTTTAGCTCATGATAGCAGCATCATGAACTACAAAGTATTTCTCCATATTTTGTAGATGAAGGAACTGAATCTTCCATGTCACAGTTAGCATGGGTTGGGGGTGAGATTTGAACCATCAGTCTGAGACTAGAGTCCATGTTCTCACCCACTACATAAAGTGACCTTTCCATTTCACCACACTGGGTTAGCCACCTATTTAGATGTTTTTCTAATAGAGAAAAACAAAAACAAACAAACAAACAAAAAATGACATTTAATCAAGATCCAAGCAACCTTGTACCATTCAGCCAATAGATGGGCCACAGATTCTAGAGGATCTGGGAGGTAGTATACTAAGTTTGTCACTCTGTCCTGGTACAGGGTCATCCCCCTTTCTCATGATAGCTCATCACAAAATCAGAATTAGGTAGGTAAAATTGTTATAAGTTGAATCTGAGGGACTACGTAGTTCCAATTGTCTCTCTAAAGCAAAATAGCTCACAAATAGAATGGGTTGGGTGAATTTTTCCTTCAGTCTGAAACCCAGTATGATTTAATAGGACTCAGCAACAGCAACAGGGGATCAGATGTTAATCTCTGATTTATCAGACCACTTTTCCTCTTTGGACCCAATTCTGTTCATCTATAATTGTAGCTCCAAGGGACTCACTAATTAATAAATTTAGTAGAGACTTATTAAATGCTTATTAGGAACCACATCTGTGTTAGATGTTGGGATATCAAGGCTGTAAGAAGTTGTCACTCCCATTTAGATGCTTACAGTTTTGTAGGAGGAAAATGAGTAATTCATTGTAATTTTGGGTGGTGAGGGTAACGAAGGAAGTGTGCAGAATGTTCTGTGGCCACACCTAGACAAGGAGCCTGGCTGAGCATGGGTGGGGGTGCTCAGGCAAAGCTTGCTGGAGGAAGTGAGTGAGAAAGAACAGGAGTGTGGGAAGGAGAAGAACAAGATACCCAGATAAAACCAGGTGGGAGCGAGCAGATGGGAAGGAAGGAAAGGGTGCATTCCAGCAGGAGGAGGGAACAACACAGAGACCCTAGAGAAAGAGACCTGTGCATCTGCAGCACTGCAAGGAGCTCCAAATAAGTAGGGCTATGTGTGTGCTGAGTTGTGCATGCACCTGTGTGTGCACATGGGCTGGTGGGCAGGGAAGGGCAGAGTGGTCAGTGGGGGGGAGATGGAGCTGCAGAGCTGATCAGGGACCAGGTGGTGAAGATCCTTGACCACCATGAGTATCCTGATCCAATAGCAATGGGGAACTTCAAGAATTTTAAGGAAGTGGGTGATTTTATATATGTGTGTATATATAAATATTATACATACATATATATAAATATATAATATATATTACATTTATAATATATTACAATATATAACATTTATATATATATGTATATATAAATGCGTGTGTGTTGCTGGGGATTGAACCCAGAGGCGTCCTGTCTACCTCTGAGATACACCCCCAACCCTATTTGATTTTTTTATTTTGAAACAGAGTCTCACTAAGTTTCTGAGGCTGGTCATGAATCCGCAATCCTCCTGTCTCAGCCTCAGGCATGCTCCATGATGCCTGGCTAGTGGGTAGCATATTTAAATCAATATTTTAAAAGGGCATTTTGTAAACAGTGTAGAGAATAATTTGTGGGTGGCAAACCTGGAGGCCAATAGGTTGGCTGTAAGCCAGTAGCTCTTGAACTTGAGTGGGCTCGTCTGTAGTCCCAGAGATTCTGAATTTGGAGGTCTTGAGTGTGGCCTGAGAATGTGTGTTTCTATAAAGTTCCCAAGCAATACTGATGCTGCTCATCCAGCAAATACACCTGTGACAATGTTGATGGTTAAGTGTAAAATTCTGGACTGCTCCCTCAGAGACTTGCGTTCCTTGCTTTAAAAAACCATTTTTTCTTTCATGAACATAACTTTTGTGAAACACACTTATTCTATTCAGAAACCCTTTTCATAGCATAATGTGGGTCTACTGAGAAATTAATTATTGCTATTTGTTTGAATTACGTTTATTTTGCTTCCATTTTGTTTTTTTGATAAAACCTCAGTAAGCCGTTTTTTATAAAAATCTGGAAGTCAAAAAGTAAAGCATGTTGCTCCAATTAGCCTTAAATTCAACTGATTTCATTATTGGACTAAAGGGGGCCCTTCTAAAGAAAAACAAAATCAGCCTATCACCTTAGTACTCAAGTCCTAAAAAAAGTGTGTTCGAAGGTATTTGTTTCAAATTTTTTTTTATTTTTGCAAGTTGTATTTTATTTGATATAGCAGAGAAAAATCTCATGGTACAACCAGTGATTTGCAGCCGGTTAAAAAGCTGAAATGCCACTACAGTTGACTAAATCCTTTGTCTGTCCGAAATACAATAGACCAATTGAAGGCTCTAATATTTGGGCTTAGATTTTTAGAAATGAAACCTTCTTGGGGCGGATAGTCTTATCTGTTTTGTGTGGATTAAAAACCCACTCCTCCCATTTTAAGGCTGGGGGATTAAAAAGAGTTTAAAATGCAAATTGCATACAAACCAAGTAATCATGAATTCCTTTTCTTAACGTGTATCTAAGAAAGAACATTATATCAAAGAGAAACAATGCTTCTTCAGAGAAAACCGGAACTGGGTAACTTTAGAGCAAAGTCTGCATATCCCTAAGTCTCAGTATAATTGAAACAAAAACGTTCTCTTAAATTTTTTTCATGTAAATGATGGCGAATTTGTAAAACTACCAGGCTGCTCCTTCTTAAAGGTGAACGACTTAAGATGTGATGATCAATCATTTTAGCAGCACAGTCTGTTAGCATTGAGACATATACCCCTCACATAAAAAAGATGGCTCACTAAGACCATCTCTTCGAAGTTTACTTCCAGTGATTCTACACAGATTCCCTTTCCTTCGTCTATGCAATACCTGAAGTACAACTTCAGAAATTCTTTTATCTCGGTATCAACTGTCTTTCAGAAAGCCTTGCCTCATTGTGCTTGTGCAGAATGTCCCAGCTATTAACGTCACAGCCCCTTTGAAAATGCAAGGATGCCTCCATGCTACTGAAAAATGTTAACCACCTGCGTCTTAATTGCCAGTTAACCGCAGCCAGAATAACCAATGAAGGGGACTAATGAAGCTGATTCTATCAATTCCGGCATTCTCTCTTTGCTAACTAACTCGGCTTGCGAACTGACAATTGGTTTCAGTAGAAAGGATTGCAGCATCCCAAGCAGTGGGCCATAATTATAATTACAGGTGTGGCACAGACGGCAGGAGCAGATGAGCTCATAAAAGACAAGGATTCGCTCTGCTGGATCATCTATCCTCACAGAAGAACAAAGAGCAGCAGAAGTAAGTGAGTTACCATGTAAACAAATTGAGCAATCGCTAACATACAACAGAGTGCGTGTTCCTCAGCCAATATACACACTCCTGTGGTAGGAGGAAGCGCTCCCTCTCCCCTGCCTCCGTCCTTTCCCTGTTCCAGGTGAGTTTTGCCTCTCTGCACTCTCCCCACCTCCAGCTGGTGGGTAGGGGCTGATTGGGTATCAGTAATGAAGCTTTAGTTCCCTCATTTCCCCTCACCCGAGTCTGTCCTGCAGTTTTGTCGGGAGGACGACACAGGCAGTGACCTTGAGTGAGAATGGCCGGCTACAGTTCTCTCTCAGATAGAAGAAAACAGTAAACCACCCTTTCCTTAGGGCTGAGATCCTAAAGTGATAGGCACTGACTTTATTTTTCTTTAGAAAGTTCTCTTTTAGTCCAACAGCAAATTAAGTTAGATTTTAGGCTAATTAAGAGCAACATGCTTTACTTCTTGACTTCCAGATTTTTATAAAAGCAATTTGCAGGGCTGGGAGCCAATTATCTACTGGCAAAGTGAATCAGAAGAGTAATGCAATTATGCAAATGATCACAAAAGAAAAAAAGTCTTGTTTGCCTACATTTAGGTAGGGCGATTGCACCCCCTTTCTCTATTTTCTGTTTGTGCCCTTGATAGTTGATTTACCCCACCATGGGGCTGGGTGGTGACAGACAGTGTCAAGGACCCCACTGGAGTTGATGTTCCAGCATGGTCCTAAGATTATGAAGTGGATTAGAAGTGCTTTCAGGCAAGCAAACTTTTAATCTAGCATTTATAAGCTAAGTAGAGCAAGGGTTGGGGCTGTGGGGGGGAGACTATAAAAGAAACTTGTAAAGAATGACTAAATAAGATTTTTTCATGTTTCCTCAACTATTTTTATTGTTGCACGTGAACCAAAGTCTTAAACCAAAATAATTTCGTTCATATCAGAAATTGGGTTTTGGATGTGGAGCTTCTAACTGGAGGGTGGCAGCTGACAAGCAGGTTTGGGGGAATGACATTTGTTAAAGTAATGAAGAGCTTGAGCTTAAAATAATGATGGGCAGCTCTCCTGAGAATCCCCCACTGGGGGGTGCTGAAAATACATGTAGAAATAAACATATAATAGTGTTATTTCTAGTTTTCTAATGCATAGAAAACTGTGTGCCCTGTACTGCTTTGCATTAGTTTGGCAACTGGGTACTTGGAGTTCAGAGGAGAAAGTTCAGTGTGTACCAAGTGTAGCTGATCAAAAAGGGAACTGCGCATTCAAGGGCTTGACATTGTAAGGCAAAGAATCACAGCATTATCCCCTCCAGAGAGTGGGACAAAGAGAAATGAGAGGGGCAAGCCCCTTGAAAGCAATTAAAGATTAGCGTCATTGACAGGCAGACCCCTTTCAATAGTGACCTCTGTTGTTTCCCAGGACCAGCCGCCTAGCTTTCTGGTTAATCTGCTCCCAGCCATATAGAAAAGGGACTGAGGCTGTTGGCACACAAAGCCAAGTCTGACATGAGTGTCACATGGGGCAGCAGTGGGAGCAACGGAGCCACATGTGTGTCATGTCTCCTGAGAATGTCCAAGCACTTGAGGAGGGGTGACATGTTTCCAGCCTCTGAATCTAAGGAGAGGACCTCTGAATCCGAGACAGGTCTCCTTGAAAGCTTCATCTTTCTTAGTTGTTTACTTGACTCCAAGGTGCCATGAAAAGTGGGAGCCCCATGGAATCACCTTCAAGCACACCATTCTGGGGTATGCAGAGGACAGCAGATTATGGGGGTGCTTCATTCATTTCTAATTAATGTCTCCTAGGTGGAAATCTCACCTAGACCTCAATTTCTTCAAGAAGATTTTGATAAACCATTTGCTGCCATGTCTTTCTAGAAGAAATTGAGGTCTGGGTGAGATTTTCACGTAGGAGACATTCATTAGAAATGAATGAGCAGTAATTAACAGGAAGTGTGTCTGAAAGGGTTATAATAATATTGCCCTGTGGAAAGTATTGTAAAAGTGAAGTACACAGAAGGTAGGGGTTGCCCTTACTTTGACCATCAGCACTAATGGCCACAGCAAAGCTGCGTGCATGTGCTGTTTCCAGTGCTTTATTAACTGAAGAATAAAAGTCTTATGTAGGTGAGAATCATGTTATTTATGATTATGTTATGTGCACTTTCCCAAGTGTGGGTTTAGGAGGACAGCCACTTGACAGTCTGGATTAGAATAAGATACAGACAAGTGTCAGGATTGAGGGAGGGGGAAGTTAAGGTCCACAATCATGAATACTCCTCCCACTGCTGAGATTACTGGAGGCCGGGGTTTAATTTGCACCATTCCTAAGGATTGATTTATTATCATTTTTAATCTTATTTTATCCTCTTGCATCTTTGTACTTCCTTTTCACCGGCCTAATGCTGGAGCATTTCACATGGTGAGAAAACATTGCAAAGCACAACACTTCTAAGCAACTCTGTCCTCTCCCATCTGCAATAGCTAACACGGCTCAATAAACATAAAAGGAGATTGCCTTCATCACTACCTTGACGAAGGATATATTTTGTGAAACATACTCAGTTACTGCTAATGGTTCATGTGCCAAATGTTTAATTCTCTCATTTCTTACAACATTCTGAGGATAGGTGCTCTTATTACTACGCTGGTTTAGAGATGAGGAGACAGTGACAAGAAGAGCCCTAGAACTAATAGTTCAGATTTGAATCCAGCCAGATCCATGTACTTAAGTATGATGATTTTAGACAAAATTTTCCCCTCCAAAGGATATGACAGGTTAGGTTTCACCTTCAACTCAATTCCATCTTCTTCCTGCCCCCTTCCTTCAGTAAAATAGCTTGGCTTTATCAGGAAGTGATATTTGGTTTATTTTACTCCTCTATGGTCATTAGACTTTGGGTGAATACTTTGCTGCTCCTTTTGGGTTGACGTAAAGAATGCTATCATTATACTATTTATACACTCGTGTTGTCCAAGAGACTGGATCTACTACCTACGGAAGCAATTTGACATTAAGCCGTCGAAGAAATCCACTGTACCACCCTGGGAGAATGAGTCACACCTCTTGACGAGAAGGGGCAGGGATGGAGGTGCGTCTATGTTCCTTTCTGTGTTCAATCAACTCCTCTCTTTTGATGTTTTCAAGGAAGCCACCCATCCAGAAACAGGAAGAAGTAAAGCCTTTTAGAGATGGGCCATAGTTTTATGTCCATAAAAGATATATCATGATACTTTATCCTTGGGTATCTAATCTGTAAGCTGGATAGCAGAAGGGGAAGATATAGATACTTCTAGAGGATGAAATAATTAAAGATTATTAGAATTTAATAACTTGTCTTAGATTCTATGAAAAGACAAAAACCAGAATGTCCTTATCCATAGTCCAAAGCATCCCTTCTATCGGTGGTTTCTAGGCAACAGCATAAAAATATCTTTCTATGCTTCTAAAACCTCTAAGTTTTCATTCAGAGACAGTGAAGTTTTTGTGCTTAAAATCTAAGTCTCTCGGTTTTCAACTGACAATTACAAGATTGTTGCAGGCACCCTGTTCCTTCAAGGCATCCATCCACAGGCTTTCTTGTACTAAAAGCATTTATACAAATATTAAATAATTGGAGAGTTGAGGAGAACCACTGAAGTTCTTTTTTTTTATTCTCACAGTTCCTTCTACTTTACAATGTTGAAGGATATAGTATGGTATTTCTCAAGTAATAAAGACATTCTTTAAAAAAATAAAAGACCTTCGCTGTGGGGATTGTCTGCACTGGTCTTTAATAACAGGCCTAGGTGGTTGATGGCAAGGGATTTCAGGCACATACCTAACGAGGCCTTTAGGGTTTCGTGGTTGCCTAATCCCACAGGAACTGTCATGTTTTATTGGCTTCTCTGGTTAGTCATTGTATGGCTTGGCAGTATAGTGAAATTTCACATTTTTGGAAACAATAGTGTGAACAAAGATCAAGTTTTTCTTTCTGTTATATGTTATTCAATTTGTTCTGAGTGTTCAAAAAAATACCTTGCTATATTCAGTCAATTATATAGTCTCTCCTATACTAGCTCAGTCTTTCGAACAGGGACATTGCACTCATGACTTGGATTTGAGGACTTCTCAGATGGGGAGGGGTGTCACTGAACTCATGGGGAAATGAGCTTTGGGTTAGTAGATTGAAAGAGAAGGAACAGGGGTATTCATTAGAGTAGAGGCAGATGATTGAAAGTAGGAAGCAGATGATTCGTCAAGGGCAAATCTACAGTGTTAGAGCTAGCTGTATGTGTATGTGAGAGAGTGACATGGCTTATTAATTCTTTGGCATGTGGGCAGTAGAAACTGACAAACTGGGCAGAAGCAATGTAGTTAGCATATTATAGGCCCTTACGAAATGCTAGGAACCCAAACTTGGATTTCTTTCTTTTTTTTTAGAATGGAACAATCATTTATTTTTATATATGTAAAGAAGAGGATTTTAAAACACAGTCTTTCCAGTGGAAGAGATTTCTTTCTTTTCTTTCTTTCTTTTTTTTTTTCTCTTGCAGTGCAGGGGATTGAACCTGGGGCGTTGCACATGCTAGAATGCTAGGCAAGCACTCTACCATTGAGCTACATCCCCAGCCCTGGAGTGTGTGTGTGTGTGTGTGTGTGATACTGGGGATTGAACCTAAGGGTGTTCTATATCTGAGCTACACCACCAGCCCCTTTTATTTTTTATTTTGAAAAAGGGTCTCGCTAAGTTACTAAGTGCCTCGCTAAGTTGCTGAGGCTGGCCTCGAACTTGTGGTTCTCCTGTCTCAGCCTCCCTAGTACTAGGATTACAGGCATGCGGCACCATGCCCACCATTTTTTTTTAATGTAAGGTTTTCTATTCTGGGTATTCAGTTGAAGATTTATTTATTTTTCCTCCATCCCTAGGAAAGGATAAACAAGGAGAAAACTTCTCAAGACAATGGTCATTTGTTTTCTAGTTCTCTTTGACTTTAGGCAAGAACATTTCAAGCTCAATTTTAAAAATGTAAAAATGTTTTAATTAAGTAGATTAATTTATCATCTACTCAGTTAATTATTAATACAAATCAGTGTATAATTATGCCAATCAATGTATAATTAGATTCTGGAAACACAAAGAAAATCCCCTAGTTTCCAAAAACTTACCATCTTAGTACTGGATAGTTTTTTTAATATTCTAGATCATATTTAAAATGTAAGCATAAGTGTTATGAGTTTTGGACTCAAACCTTTTATCTTGGACATAGTCTTTAGCTTTCTGGAATAGTAACAAATGAGGTCTGAGAAATTCAGTGCTCCTGTTTCTTATTTTGTTAATAAACAACTACAATTTTTGTATTTAATCATCCTTGCCAGCAATTATTTATTGATTAGTTTTTTTCTGAGCTATGAACAAAAATGAATGTGGTGGAGCAAGATTTATAGCTCAGTGGTAGAGCGCTTGCCCAGCATGCGCAAAGCGATGGTTTGATACCTAGCACTGCCAATGATAATAATCTTAATGAGGCTTGGTGTTTTATTTCCTGTAGTTTTTCACAAAGTTGCTCCAATACTGAATACAATACATGTGCTAAATCCCTAGGAATGAGCTTTAGAAACCTTTACGAATGTCTAATATTTCATGAGCTATTCTGAACCTTAGTTGCCATTGTCAAATACAAAACTTGCAGCTCAGAGACCCAAGAGAGGTGTATCCTCCATCTCAACTGTACTTCCGGAGTCTTAGGAAGCAGCTCAAGTGTTTCTCACCAAGTTAACCTGGAGATTTTTCCTCAGTTACCTTGAGGGTTCTGGGTAAAAAGATCTTGCTGATTTACACCACTTTCTAGAAATCACCACTTTCTAGAAATCATGGTTAATTTCAAGTTCTGTTAGGGTGGCTAAAAAGTAGTTGAGCAGACTAGGGGGAAATATTAGAAAGGAGACTGGAGGTAGGGTGAACTTCCATATCATAAATGGAGAGCAGTTTAGAGAGGTGAGAGAAGCAAAAAGAACACAGCTGACACATAAACCCTTATAGGTAGACATTTGGTGTGGGTCTTCACTCAGTCTAAATTCATCTTCAGCCGGGCATGGTGGCACATGCTTGTAATCCCAGTACTTGGGAGGCTGAGACAGGAGGATCGCAGGTTCACAGCCAGCCTCAGCTACTTAGTGTGGCCCTCTGCAACTTAGTGAGACCCTGTTTCAAAATAAAGAATATAAAATAGGATTAGGGGTATAGCTTGGAGGTAGAATGCCCCTGGGTTTAATCCCCAGTACCACACACACACACAGAAAAAATCATCTTCAACCATCTGTCTGGGATTCTTAATTCTATCATTCAAAAATAAAAGAATGATTGATCTAATTATTACCTCTTACATCTAGAAGCCACTAGGAAAATATAACACTTCCAGCCTCATACTTTCTTCCATTTTCTAATTGTATTCCAATTTTTCTTATGTCCCAAATGTAAGAAGTGCTTTGGGTTCACCTGGAAATCATTATGCATAACATGTAAAATAACCAGCACCATCAGATGTACAGCAAGAAGTTTTGCTTTCTGTGTTGCTTGTATCTGGTATTTCTGTCACAGTAATAATCAGCAGGAATCTGCAACCTGAAACTGGGCAGAATTACTGGGCCAGCTGAGGACAGTACGATACACCCAGGAGTGTTGTCAGAACGTTCTTGATTTCACCACCTTTGGGTATTCCCAGGGGAGGGATGATTCTAAAAGGCATGCAGGCAAATGGTAATTGTTAGGTGTCGCCTTATGCTGGGAAATAAGATAATTAAGTAATTGCTTTCATGCCACTACTTAACGATACTTATGGCCTCTCTCTGGGAAATAATAACCCTTAAACTAGGCCAAATCCTTCCTTCATAACATTTGACTTTTTTGGGTTCTGCTGTTGAGCACTTGAGATTGCAGTCTGGATCCATTTCAAAGGAGCACAGCCAACCTGGCTCCGCGGCTCCAAGTCTGACCAGCCGACCTGGACCTCTTCAGCAAGTGATTATCCAGTCTGAATTTCTCAGGGCCCTGTCTCCCCCACTCCTATTTCCTTCTCCATTATGTCGCTTGTGTTCATAGCTGACTGGTGCTGCCAGCAGAAACGTTGGCTGAAAAAGTCAGGAAAAGCACAATCAGTCCAAACTGAAAGTTGCCAGGCATATAGATGAAAGATTTGGTAGGGAAGAAATTAGGGTTGTAAGGGAATTTTTAAAAAGTGACAGATTTAATTAATCTATACTATCTTTGATCATGTTTATCAAAGAGAATGCATCTTCCTATGTCCCCATCAACCATGAACGTGCTAAGTGAATCCTGTTTTCTACCTGATTTCCCTATAGTTCTGGCATGGATGCACACTTCTTTTTTTTAAATACTTTTATTTGGTGCACTGTAATTATTCATCATACTGGGGTTTAGAGTCCTAGAAACATACACACACACAACTCTTGAAGCACCTCCCTCCAGGTCCCACCTCCTCGCCTTCCCCAGACAGGTCTTGGAGATTGGAATTGATAATTTTGAATACACACATAGTAAGTAGCATTATTTCAACTGTTGCACTCTATATATCTCTGTCCCCCCTCCTCCCTCTCCTAACCCCCCATCACTCCACTGGAGTCACTGCTCTTCTACCTGATGTTACTCTTATTTCTGAAATTCTATCTAGCTTTCACACATAAGAGAAAACACACAACTATTTGTTTTTTGAGACTGGCTAATCTCACTTAGCATAATATTCTCAAGTTGTACCCATTTCCCTGCAAATGACATGATTTTGTTCTTTATAGCTGAGTAAAATTCCACTGTGTGTATATACCACAGTTTTGTGAACTGATACATGCATATCCATGTTCATAGCAGCACAGTTCACAATAGCCAAATTATGGAGGCAGCCTAGGTGTCCATCAACAGATAGACACTTCTTTAAAAAAGTGTATCTCAACCTCTTTCCTTCCATTCCCTCCTCTCTGCTCCTGTCTGACTTCTTCCACAGCTCTCCCCAGGGTCACCAATGCCTTATCAATTGTTAAATCCAATGAATGTGTTCAGTCCTGATCTTGCTGGGCCTCTGCTGTATTTCATGCTGTGGATGATTATTTACTTTTTGAAACTTTCTCTTCTCTTACTATTCACAAAACTATATCCCTCTAGCTCTTCCTGTGCCATCCTGACAGAGCCTCTTCCACCCACAACATACAGGTTGCATACCCTTGGGTTATGTCCTCCACATACTGCTCTTCTTGTTCTAGAGGCTTCATCTGAGTAAAATTGCTATGGTCTGAATGTTTGTGGTCCCTTAAAATGCATGTGTTTATACCCAACCCCCAGAGTGGAGGCATTAGAAGGTGGGGCCTTAGGGGGTGATTAGCTCAAGAGAGTAGAGCCCTCCTGAATGAGATCAGTGCCCTTATGAGAGAAGGTCCCAGAGATTGCCTTGCCTCTTTACAGTGTGAGGATATAGGTAGAAGGTATGTGTGTGACAAGTCTCTACAAGACATCAAATCCATTGACACTTTGGTCTTGGACTTTGCAGCCTCCAGAACTATAAGAAATAAATTTCTGTTGTTTATTAGCCATAGTTTATGTTTTGTGTATGTGTGTATATGGTACTGGGGATTGAACTCAGGGGTGTTCTACCTCTGTGCTACACCCCTGGCCCTTTTTATATTTTTATTTTGAAACAAGGTCTTGCTAGGTTGCTGGGAATCTCACTAAGTTGCTGAGGCTGGCCTTGAAAACATGTGATCCTCCTGTCTCAGCCTCCCAAATACTGGGATTATAGGCATTAGCTACCATGCCTGGTGGTATTTTTTTTTAATAGCAGCCCTATTTGCTAATGACATTTCTCTCTCCTCCTCCCCTCTATATTATATATCTTTATATATCTAGCTTCAATGCATTACCTATTTGCTAATGACATCTCTCTGTCCTCTTCCTCTCTATATTTATATATCTAGTATCAATTCTCTAAGTTTTAGATTTCCACGTTCATTATCTGTTGGTCATTATCACTTTGGTAGCTCATTGGCCTCTCAAATGTCGCTAGCTATGTTGGATTTTTATCTTCCCTCTTTCCCTGGCTCCTCTTAGAGTGAGCCTGCCTTCCTTCCTTCCTTCCTTCCTTCCTTCCTTCCTTCCTTCCTCCCTCCCTCCCTCCCTCCCTCCCTTCCTTCCTTCCTTTCTATTGTCTTCACCAAATTCCCAATTACCCAAATTAGAAATCCAGTTCATTTTACATTCCTTATCCTATCATTTGTCTCCTGGCTAGATTTGCCTCCAAGCACTTCTTAAATTAATTCCCTTCCTCCATTCCTATGACCACGACCTCAGCTCGGGTCCTCTTCATCTCTTGCTGGGTTGATGCAATCGTTCTATAACTGCTCTTTCTTCCTCTATCTTTCCTTCTGAATATATCCTCCACAATGCTATCTGAACGATGTAAATAAAATGCAAATTTGACCCACACTGCTGCCTTGCACAAATCTCTTATACAACTCTTTATCCTCTGTGCTATTTAAGATTCTTAATATAAAAATGGCATCCTCCACAAACTATACTACACTGTTCTTTTTTGCCACTCTTTGCTGTGGACAAAATTTTCACATTAACTTATTATTCCCGGCACGTGTTGTTTCTCACCTGTAAGGCTTTCTTCCTGTGGTCTCCCATTCTTGGAATGGCCTTTCATTACTCTTATTTATAAGTGTGTAACTCCTACTCATCCTTTTAGGCTCAGATCTGCTGTTACACCTGCCAGGAATCCTTCAAAACCTCCTAAACATGATTGCCCTTCCTCAGTGATTCTACAATGCTATGTCAGCAAATGCTACAGTGTTGTACAGCATGAAAATATCAATTTTAAATTTGTCTTTCACCACTAAACTATAGACTCCTAAGCCAGACTGTTTTATATTAGTGTATTCCATGTGTTTTCCATAGTGCCATACACGACAGCCCCTCTGCAATGTTTGTTGACTGCATACTGGTCAAGTCTTTGGATATTGATGTCTACCTCACCTACGACACTTAGGTACCAATATCTGCTGCATTGTGATTGCCAGATCTTTTTGTTCATTCTTATTTCTTCTCAAGTGCTATCTATTTTAGTCCTTAACAATTCGAGAACTCTTTTAAAGAAACTTTATAGTACTAATTCTTGCAAGTTTTAGCTCTTCCTTCTCAGACAGTTAGGTTCCTCAGGGGCTTTAGCATTTTTACAAAGAGTTGCATGTTCTCTGCCAACACCCTGAAAGCCCCTGTAAAAAAGGAAAATAATCTCAGCACACACCTCTAACTCATTGCCATGCCAAGTTCCTCCTGGAGGGATAAGTTGCCAAGCACCAAAGCTCTGTAACTTGTCATCCCCAGTGAATGAGAGGAAGAGGTGGTGTGGAAAGAACATCCTGTTTTGCAGAACTTCAGTAACTAAACTGTTGTCATCTCACATAAGTATTTTTTTTCTTATTACTGCATCTGTTTAATCTTATACTGCCCCTCATGCTACATGGCTGGCTTAGGCCACCCAAATCCACCTGATCCAAAGAAGCACAAGAAAAGAGGGAATATGTAGATGAATTTCTTATTTTCTTAAGTGGTAAAAGTAGTACAATAATGATCCGGGGACTCACAAGTACCATCTCTAGGGTCCTGAAGACCTGAGAATATTTCAGTGCCAATCCTGATGACTTTGCCTTAGCTCTACTATCTGAATCATGGTATCATTAGAAGTTTATTTCTCTTTCATCAGGGTACATAATTGGAGAATGTCAACCAGTATAGAGTCAAGTTCTCTTCAATAATAATACTGTGTCCTACAAATGGAGAGTTCTGCTTGCTACTTGAGTGCCTACTATGCAGCCAGCATGTATGACTTGCTTTACATATGCTCTCTACCTTAATCTGAAGTTAGATCCATTATCCCATTTTTGGAAGTGACAATACAAGGTTCAGAGGGGATAAGCAACTCAGTTGTGGCTATACCATAACTTAGATGAAAACATAAGCCAATTTTTGTTGCAACTTAAATACTCTAAAACTCCCTGTTGTTTTTCTTAAAATATAGCTTGTTCAATTTGACTCTCGTAGTCTTTTTAGATACTGTTCACCTTGAAAGTATTGAATGTGTCATTTTAAGTTCTTGAGTGAAGACTACATTTATTACTGTCAGAGTCTCAAATGCAAGGACTTGACAAATGTTAGCAATAATTAAATGTTAGTATTTGTTATTCCTTTTAAGATGCAAACAGTAGCAAACATTTTCATTTACAAGGAAGGATGAGAAAAATCTCTTGGCTTGCATCAGGTCATATAACCTGTTTGGGTTAGTCAGTCCCTGTGTTTGTGACAACGGCTTAGCAAGTTGATAGCACTTATCTTTATGTCTCTTCGGTTGAAATTGATTTTAATCTAGGAAATGAAACGATTGGAGGAGTACTAACTTCACATTGCTTGCATACTCACGAAACATGATTTTATCAAAGACATGAGGAAAACGATCTTGAAGACCATTTGAAAATTGTATACTATTTCAAAGTCTATGGAACCTTACCTCTTCAGAAACCGAGGGAACAAATAATTGATAATTAGGAAATCCAACCTGAGGTTTCCAAAATCCTTGAAATTTTCTTAATGAGAAGAGATATACACCCATAGTACAAAATTGAGCCTTTCATTTTTTTCTTTTCTAATAAGGGCAGAGCCTTGTTTGAGAAAATTATTTTTTATTTTAGTCATTTTATTTTAATGAACACATCTAGCTGAATTGCTTCTTTGATGTTTCCTCAAGTTCACCTTGGGTATATAATTCTCTTCTGTTAGATTAAAATATGGTTAAATATGCTTTCCTGCATCTTATCATCTTTAAAAAATTCAGCCAGACAATAAATGAGCTTAAGTTTTTCCTTTACTTTAAAAAATAGATGTTACTAAGGCAGGTATGGTGGTGTACACCTGTAATCCCAGTACTTGGGAGGCTGAGACAGGAGGATTTCAGGTTTATGGCCAACCTCAGCAACTTAGGCCCTCAGCAACTTAGTGAGATCCTTTTTCAAAAATAAAATAGGGCTGGAAGTATAGCTTGGAGGTAGAACTCCTACTGGGTTCAATCTGTAGTACAACACACGAAAAAAGATAGATGTTCTTTATGATGGGAATATGCCATATTATGAGGTCATACTATAGAGTCATAACTTCCCAGTACTATGTCAAGATTACATTTTAGTTTGCAAAGAAAATATCAGCATAATGGATGTAATGAACTAGGTAGATAAAATTTTATGAGATACCTAACAACAAGTTGTATAGTTCAAAGACAACTTTTGAGTTCACTTAAAAACCTTCCCATGCAATGTAAGAAGACAAAGGCAGCAGTGAGAGGGTAGTTGGTTTCAGATCCATAAAGCTGGCTCTCAGCAGCATGAGTCACTCGGAGATAAAGGCATCCAGTGATTTACTTGAACCCATTTGGTGCCAGCCTGGAAAAGATTTGGGAAATTAGCAGTGTCCTCACTTTTTTGGTGGTGTGGCTAAAGAAAGGCTAATTCATGAAAAGGAGGAACCCTTTTCATCTGACATTGGATTTCCTCCTAGCTCAAACTCAAATGGCATTACTAATAACACAGCAATGTGCTAGGAGCCCAAATGGATATTGTTGTGTCTTTAAGAATAAGTTACCATCTTAAGCCTAATAACTAAAGGGTGATTTGGGAAATTTTGACTCTATAAATGGTCTCATTTGAAAGACTATCTCTTCTGGCTTAAAAAAAATAATAAATAAGAGTTAGTTCATTAATCTCCCAAGCAGCTGTGCTTTGTAATGAACTTGACAGTTTCCATTTTTACCCTGTGAATGATTTCTTGGCCGGGTTAGAATGTATGATTCAGGTACTGCAGATTCTTCATGGAGCATTAGGATGATAAAGTATAGTTACAATTAGAAAGTACCTTTAACACCATCTTTTTTCTTTGAAGATGTTGACAGTCTGATTGTAATTTGAATATGAGAATACTTACGAATTGAGTCCTGCAAATTTAACCACAAACTAATCATTAAGACACTAGATAGTGTTTGCATCTCCTCCCCAAAGATAGCCCTGCCTCTTCCGAATTCAGGAAAGAGGCCAGGGCTCCTGAAAATGGCCATCCCTGGTTCAGCCAGGCCCATGCAAGGTCTCTTAGCCAATGGAGGAATGATGTGAAATGCATGCTGGGACCTTTCCAGAGAAGAAATGCAAGAAACAGGTTTCTCAATGTCAAGAAATTGTTAACCTCAGACTTCAGGAAAGAACAGAAGACAATGCATAATTTTCTCTGATCTGGGGGCACGTATTTGTCAGGCTACATTTGTAAAAGCTGCAGCCATGCCTCAATCTTTGTCTAGTTCCTTTTTCAGAAAGCACCACCCGAGGACTGATGGCGACTCTCACCCTCCATAGTTGCTTCTTGGCTAAAATTCGAGTGTGTTTCCCTGTGTCCTTAAAAGCAGCCCTTTGCTCCGTCTTCTGGTTGCCAACCTTTGCAGCATTTTTTCAATTTTCCTCAATGTCCTCTGCCCGACAGCTGACTCCCTGGGAGCATGATTCCAGTTCTGGCCTTGGTTTCCCTCCCACCTAAGTTGAGTTTCTCTCTCTCATTGGCCTAGGCTCAAGACACAGGGATTAGAGGTAAGCTCATTTTACAACCCGGTTTCTTCTAGTGTGCTCATATTGTTCTTAGTTTAATAATAAACCTTTTTTAGTTGTTGTTGCTCTTAGCATAATTTGTAAATTACTTCCCAGAGCCGCCCTTACTAAAAGTCTGTGACCTTATTGTCCAGAATGGCTTGACAAGCAGAAGCTGCTGCCTGGGGGCTGGAATGTCCCACTTCCTGTTCTTTCCCTCCAAGCTGAAGCATTCTATCCAAACAAAAACTGAACTCCCAGCACACGTGACCCAAAGTTAGCTAGAAACGAAACTCTCCAAAGATGAAAAACTTTACACATTAACTCCTGGTTCCATTCCATCGACTTACAGAGCCTGAGACTACAAAGAGCCTTTTAAAAAGAACCAAAATAAACAAGTAGATGACTCTAGCTGTGGACTAAGAAAAACAAGCAAACAGCAGTCGCATATAACATCAGATTAATTGCTACTGAGCTATGACAAAATGGTACAAACCCAAGACAATGGAGTAGCAGCACGGTGTAAGAAAATGACCCCACAGCCTTGCTAGATGCTATTCAATCCCGGTAGGGTAGTTTAGTGTCATGAAAGTCAGTGCTTGGATCCCAACCAAGGGTGCTTAGGACAGAATCCTGTCTTCAGGACAAAACCATTATCACCGTCTGGTCCCTCTGCTGTAAAAACCCGGGACTGAGCTCGATGTTTTTCCTGTATCCATGGTTCCAGTTTTTCTATCAATAATTTACTAAGATATAAGGCAGGCTGTACAAGAAGGGGCACAAAGCCAGATATTAAACCCAAGGCTAGCTTTCTTTTCTTTGGACGGTGTATTAACAATAAGTCATAATATCAATGGACACAGGAAATCACTAGCCAATTACTGAGGTGGCCTTCCTTAAAATAATATATATAAGAATAAAAAAACCCTTAATTTTCAAAGGGACATGTCCCCAGGAGAAGCAAGAAGTTGGGAAGAGGAGAGGGGTCAGAGAGGTGGAAGATTCTGGGTCTGGGAGGGGTGGTAGTGAGTACCTGGCCATGGCTGTGGGTGGAGGTGAGAGGCTGAGCACAGAGCCTCACCAGGCAGGACATGGAGACTCCTGCGTGGATGTGACACTGGAGGTGCAGGGCGCCTTTCGCGAGGCGTGTCCATGGCTGCCCATGGCAGGCCTCTGCTCTGCTTCTGGTGGTCGTCATTAGAACAGCAGATCTGGCTTCTGCTGTGTTCTGGTCCAAACTACAGGGCTGGTGATTTTGTGGCACAGGTGGCCCTTCCCCTTTCTGTGCCCCTCCTGGTAAGATCCTTAGGACCCAGCGCTCATAAGACATCCCAGGGCTGGTGAGCAGCAGAGCGGTGCCCAACAGGACAAGCACAATACTACTTTAGTTTGCACTGCTTAACACCTGGGACATGGTCAAGACTGGAAAGAGTTGTGATTCACTAGATCTGGCCTGCTCCGCCAGAGGACTCTGCCAGGATATCCCCAAATATCTCTGGGGATGGGAAGGTACTTCCCATTCCCCACCCTAAATATCCCTTCCACAGAGTAAGTGCTACCTGGGTCTTTGTTTTGGCTACAGAAGGTGGAGTCTGCGCTCAGCTGGTGTCACTTAGTCACAGCTCTCCAAGGCCAGCTTCTAAAGCCACTAGCAACACCCCCTGCTGTCAGGGATTTGGTAGACACCAAACTAGGCAATATTCCCCACCTCTCCCCCTCCTCCTAGCACTATTCCCCTTCTGACTCTTGTGTTTCTGTAAGCTTTAGGGAACCCCTGGGTATACACTCAGGAAGAAATGGGAGCCTTGGATGAGGGATAGAAAGGACCCCTCTTGCAAGTCTTAAGCCATTGCCTATCAACACACATTAATGTACACCAGGATGATTAACTGAGGGGGATGTAGAACTTTTAGTGCTAAAACTGAAAATTCTGGGCAAACCAAGATGAACAGGTCACCTTGTTGTATACCAAATTGCATAGAAGAAGCACTTCATTTTCTATAGTATATGCAATAAAACTTTAATTTGGAGTCTATAGATTTGAACTTGATTCAATAATGGCTAAAAATACATGTTTGACAAACTATTTTGATGAATATACATGTAGCATGCAATCAATTTAAGGGGAAAAAAGTTTTCTCTAAGTACTTACATGTTGATAAAGAATGACATTGTTCTTATGTTGTACTTCAAATTGAGGTTCAAGACCTTCAACTGGAGAGTGCTATTAGAATAATTTTAAAGACTATAATTAGGATTTATATAGTGCTATACAACTTGGAAAAAATTATACCCATTTTATTATTTGACCTTTACCTAAACCTGGGAATATTACTTTCATTCTCATTTTGAGAATGTGGGAAGTGAGGCTCAGAGAAATTCAACGACCAGTAGAAGGTCACACAGCTCATAAAAGAAAATGTAGGATCTTGAATGCAAGTCTGCTTGTCTCCAGAACATGTGTTTTAACTTCTTAAGCAATAAACCAGGCAAAGGGAATGGCATGTGTAAAGGGCCTGAGGTAGGTTACAGAAGGAATGAACAGCTTAGTAGAACATGCTGAGAAATGAAACTCGAGAGTTTTGTGGGGTCCAGAAGGCAGAATGCTATTTAGTCCCTGAAATAAGAGCATGATCAAACCTGAATTTAGAAAACCTTAATGTTGCTTTTTGAAAGATTTATGTGGGGAGGTCAGTTAGGAAGCAATTGAGGTTGTTCAAGTAGTCAAAGATAGTGGCTTAGACTAGGGTTGTGGCCATGAAGGTGGAAAGAAGTGGGTGGATTTGGGAGATGACTAGAAGGTAGACCAATGGGCTTGAGTGGATGTTGGGAGAGAGAAAGAAGGAGAGGCGAAGCATGACCTTAGACAGACAATGTTCCCGCAGGACCAGCAGGACAGCTGTCAGGGTGCTGGTCACTGAAGCTGGCACAACCCCAGTGGTCACTGCCTTAGTGAACTGGGAGTCCAGCCCCCTCCTGCTACAGCACACCCTGCTTGGGGGCGGAAACTGAAAACAACTCACTAGTGCAGATCTGGCTCTGAAGATATTTTCAGGGAGGTCAGCTGAAAATTAGCCCTAAAAACCAGTTAAAACATGAAGCCAAGTTGACCTAGTGCTACTTACCAAAAAGACATTGTCTTTTAAATGATCAGAATTTAAAAATCCTTTTGCATACCAAATAATAAATTATTAAGTTTGGCTCAAAGGAAAAAAAATTACTTGGTGAGAACAACACTGTGGAAACATATGGTAGGGTTTTGCCATTTTCTCCTAGAACATATATATATATATATATATATATATATATATATATATATATATATATTTGCTTTGGCAAATGAAAGGAAATTAATCAATGACTATGTTTCAACCTATATGTTTTTCATTTATGAAATGAATTCCTTTCCACTCCCACTGTAATAAGTTGAATGGTGCCCCCCCCAAAGATTCATGTCCACATAGAACTTCAGAGTATGGAGCCGGGCGTGGTGGTGCACGCTTATAATCCTGGTACTTGGGGATTATAAGCTAAAACCAGAGGATCCGGGTTCGTGGCCAGCCTCAGCTATTTAGTGAGGCCCTCTGCAACTCAGTGAGACCCTGTTTCAAAATAAAGAATAAAAAATAGGGCTTGGGGTGTAGCTCGGAGGCAGAATGCCCCTGGGTTCAATCCCCAGTACCGCAAAAAAAAAAAAAAAGAACTTCAGAGTAGGATTGTATTTGCCAACAGAATATTTGCTGCAGACGTAATTAGTCAAGAACCTCAGATGAAATGATTCTGGATTTGGAATGAGCCTGAAATCCAGTGACTGGTATCTCTGTTAGAAGAGCAGTAGACACAGAGACCCAGGGGAAGGCCTTGCAGGGACTGGACTTACCCAGTCACAAGCCCAGGAGGGCCGGGACCACCTCCCGGGGCTGGGAGAAGTGGGGAAACAAGCCTTGCTGACAGCTTGATTTCAGACTTCTAGCCTCCAGAACTATGAACGAATACATTTATGTTGTTTTAAGCCACCAAGTTTGTGGTGATTTGCGACGGCAGCCCTAGGAAACAAATACACCCACTAAACAAATGTTGAACAAATGGTTTGCTATTGTCTGTGCTTTGGCCCAACCCTGTTCCCCTATTTCTGGCAACAGTAATAGGGAATATGTGGTGCATTTTTCAATAGGAAACACTGGCAAAAAGCAGATTTAGATGGGAAACTGAGTCCAGACTTATATATGTTGAGTTTCAGTTATCTGTGCCATGTCTAAATGGAGATGTCCTGGATTTTAGAATCCGGGTTTGGGCTGGGAAGATGAATCGGGAGTTTTTTGTGTATAAGTGGTACCTGTGTTTCCAGGTGGGATATTTTAAAATTATTCCACACAACCTCAGTCCTTGCTTATCTGCTTGGAAAGCATTCAAACAGAAAGCACAAATGGGGAACACAGGGGGTTATTTAGAGAAGGGAAGGCCCCACACGGGAAAGGCACTGGAGAGAGGGGAAAGGGTCACGCTCCAGGGGAAAGCGTCTGGAATGGGCTGTTCCAAGAATGGAAAGGGGGCCTGGGCAAAGGTTACGCTCCAGAGACAGGGTTTGGAGTGGTCCATTGCCAGGTATGGAAAGCAGTGTGGAGTCTCCCATGTGTTGGGTTTTATAGTCCCTCTGGACACCGACAAATATGACATTTTGGGTTGACTGACTTGACTACCCTTTGCATGTTGTACCTTTAGTGCCCCTTAGTGACTCTGCATTGTTTCTCTGCCCCCTTCCCACAGGGAGGGGTCAAAGTGAGCAAAGATCTGCAGGTAAACTTCCAGTTCATCCCAGTGGACCTCGTGTGCTAATGTCTAGCTAGCCACCTAACACCTGAACCACAGGAGTGGTTGATGTTGCCTCAGAAGTTAAGTGTTGAGAAAGAGGAAAGAGGAGAGAAGAGCATCATATGGTTCCCTGAGGAAGTCCATCATTCAAACATGGGTAGAGGAGGGAGAAATGCAAAAGGAGACTGGGAGGGGAAACAAGGAGAAAGAGAAAAGCCAGGAGAAAGGGGGCACATCAGCTGGGGAGGGAGGGGCTACTCAAGAAACAGAGAGTAGTCCTCATATTGAAGCTGAGATGGACTTGCCCATTGGTGACCTCAGCAAGAGTAGTGTAGGCAGAGTGGGATTTAGGTTGGAGCAAGTCGAGAAATGTATACATATTCAAAGTATCTTAAAACATTTTCTAAAAGGAATTTGAGACAGCAAGGTTTACAAAGTTTGAAGGAGGGAGAATAGAATAAAATACAGTGAAGAGAGAAGATGGTAAGACTTAGGCATGTTTTAAATGCTGTTGAAAGGGAAAATTGACAGGGAGAACTGTTAACAGGGAATGAATTTGAGGATGTACTGAGAGGAGAAAGTAGATAATCAACAACGCAAAGTTTTGCAAATCTCCATAGAAATGAAATGTCTTGTTACTGTCCTATGAGAGACAAATTATAATACTTTCCAAAAATAAAAAATACATATTCATGAAAAATTTGGGGATTTCCTAACTGATTCAATCAAATTTTTAAAAATATAAGTAGTCTTATAATAGTATAACTGCTGTCTTGTGATTATCCCCAAGGTAAATCGAGTAAATACTGGAATATGTGGCTATTAATACATAGTGTAAATCAAGTGGGATGATAGATATGCAAGTAAGTGATTAGGGAGGGTAGGTAGGTAGTGAAATTTCTTAATATCCATTCTAATACTCCTGTTACCAGGCACATGCTAAGCTGAATATAGTAGCTGGCTATTGATTTAACCTTTGAATTTTCTTCCTCCAGGCATTAAAAGAATTCTAATATCATGCCTGAGCAACACTGAGTAATAAATTAGGCATTGCTTTGAAAATGTGTGTGGTCCCTTGCATATACTTTTTGTTTTTGATGAGTTGTTTTTCTTCTTAACTTAATCCTTTTAGTCTGTTATTGAATTCCTAGGGCATATTCACCCCCAGGAATGGCAAGAAGTATAGAACATCCCTTCCCCCTCATTCATTTTCTTTGACAGTGATTATTGTCTGATGATGATGTGGTAGAAATAGTAGCACGCCTGGAAATCAAGACTGAACTAGTAATGAATGTCAGTTCACAATTTTAATCTAGTACTTTTGTCTTGCTAATGCATGTGGTAGCCTTCTGATCTATGGTTAATAAGCTGTTCTGTTTGAGTGTATTACTTTGAGAGGTAGGGGAATGGACGTTACATCTTTGAAGCAAAGTAAATTTTGCCATGCTATATTGCTTGCATTATAAATCACAGAAGGTACCATAACTCACGTCACTAATTTATTCACAGAGCAATTATATAGCCATTAATGTAATAGTAATGGAGTAAAGGTTTTCTTTTAAAAGCCAAGTACTATTCATTAAAAAATATTCTAGATTACATCAGTCTTCTGATAACAAAATTACTTTTCACTTGCCCTTTAAAAGTGACAGTCTGTGTATAGATTTTTTTTTAAGTTTCTGAAATTTTAGCTATGGACCTGTAATTCAAAGTTTTTAAACTGACATTTAGAGAATGTTGGGTTTCATTGTTGAAACATGGGGTTTAAAATGGAGATTTAAAAAAGAGAACAATAAAAATGTTCAGAATTGGAAAATTGGGTTCTTTTAGGTCCCTAAAAATGTTTGTGGAAACAAACAAACAAAACTAGAATAAGAGTTTGTAGAACAGAGTCTAGGGTTATGTACATCATAGAACTTGACTGCAGCAAGTCACTGTTCCTAAGCTTCTGTTTCTCTTACTGTAACATAAGAATGTCAGACTGGATGGTCCTTCTAGTGACATTTCTAGCTCTAACATTCTCAGAACACTTAAACTTTCTGGGTCAGAGAATAATAACTATAAATAACGATTTATTTCTTCCAGAAAATAGCATGCATGCTAAATTATTGCATTATAAAACATGAAAGAAGCACAGCATAATAAAAAAGACATGGCGTGACTAAGCCTGGGCCCCAATCCTACCTTCCCCCTTCCAGGCCTACAGAAGTTCTCTGCCAGTTTCCTTACCTTTAAGATGGGAGTGATCGTTCTTCCTTGATGGGGCTATGATAGCAAATAACCAAGTAGATGTCAGAGCTAAGAGTAGTGCTGAGGTCAGTAAGTGATCTCATGGCTCTCATCACAGAGGATCACTATGATGATAAAGGTACCTAGTTTAGGTACTCAGTACAGTATACCTATTATTGAGGCCTTTTAAAATTTAAGTGAAACTATTGAAATATATATATAGTAGAAGTCCAGGGGTAGAAGACTAGTCACACAATATGAGAAAAGAAGCATTTTAAAAGTCCAGAACAATTTCCAAGTCATGAGAAGGAGGAAAGGAGTTTCTTAATAAGGTCAATAAATCCCATGTAAAGGAAGTGGGATAATGATGTTGACTCAAAGTAGAAATCCACTGCAGGTGGCATGGAGAAATACGTCAATGCAGAAAATGAGGTGAATGGATAATAGGACACACACACACACACACACACACACACCTCTAAGAAACAGGAAGTCAACTCACTCAATAGCAAAAATCAATGAGGTGAGGAATCTTATGCAGGGAAATCAATGAAACGAGAATTCTTCCTTGTGTCCAGGCATGAGCTAGATTTATGCAGAATTCTTGTTAACAGAATCGCTAAGCTTCCTTGATCTCCTCTGCTGCTTTCCTCAGTGTATTTTGACACAGAGGAACATTGGACTTGTAATCAGAATATTCATTCTGCTGCACAATAGGAAGGTGATTGTGGGCAGGTCTCTTAGCCCCTTGGAGTCTGTTTTTTCTTACCTGGGAAATGTAGAATAAAGAAAGAATTATACAATGTAAACCACCCTTATGTAATGCATAATTCAGAGCACATACCTTTTTATTTCCAAATTATAATTTTAGAGTTGAACCTTCTAATGGTATTTGTGCTGGAAATAAGCTTCTTCGAGTGTCATCCCAGCTGAGAGAGTTCCTCAAGCTCTTGTGCTCTGTGATAGTTGCCTTTCACTTTCTTTTGTTCTGATCTTTCTCTCTCCCTCCTTCAGTGTTGATTCTGTTGTTGTTTATTCGTATGAGGTGGCCTTTTGGGAAAACTTCACTCTACTGGTGCTCCGGCTCTTAGAAGTGGGCAAGGGTGCCTGTTCTGACATTCTACCAGCTGACCACACTCCACAGGGTGGGCAATCCACTGGGCCTACTCCCCCATTCTGGGCCATGCTCTGAGTGCCCAGGTCTCTAGAGGGACTTCAGTCTTCTCTAGTGTACAACGATGTGGGCTCAAGGCCCAGCTAAGGGCTGTTTGCTTGTGAATGTGTGTGGAGTTTGGAAGCGTGGCCTGGGATGCCCACCATGGGTGAATAAGGTCCCTTCTTATACGGGACAGAGTGGGCATGGGAGGAGAAGGGAGTGAGTTGTGGGAAGGACACATAAGAAGGGGCACAAGAGGATTCTAAAGGACACACAAGAGGATTCTAAATTTGAAATAGCCTTCAGGTTATTATAAAGAGAAATTTGTCAAAGTAAGAGGACGAGACATATTCTAGACTTGATTATCATGAGCTTGATTGATCACATTCATATATTTGGGTGCAGGTGTGCAAGTCTCCTTTGTCCTCTGCCCAGGCCTGTAGATGCTGTTAGAGCTGTCTGAGGTGGACCACTGACACCTCCTCTCAGCCCTGGGGAGGGCTCTGCTCTTTCTAGTCCCCTTAGCACAGATGGTCAGTCTGTGACTTCAACAGACCTCCTTGGAGACCTAGATCGAACAGAAGCCTAATGCAGAATAACCAACAACTAGTATCTGTGGCAGTTACTTTTAGGACCCACAGACCCAATTGAACTACAGGGGCCCTGACTGGCTCCCAGAGCTTCTAGCATTATACAAACTGGCTCAACCCCACAAATGGGAGTCCCCAGGCACTTCCAAACTCCAGTCTAGGTCCAACTATTTGTTGTTGTATTTGTTTTAAGTGAAGTCATACTTGTTTTACTGATGCCAAAAATGATTGGCAGTGGTACTATTTGCTTCCTGCAATGGCATTCTACCTCCCCCTCAGCCCCACTTGTTTGTAATATGCCTATGGCGGCCTGGAGGAGAGCATCACAATTGTTCCCCCTATTTCTTAAAATCTTAATTGCTCTCTTAAATACCATGTGTGTGTGTGTGTGTGTGTGTGTGTGTGTGTGTGTGTAGAGCTAACAGCGCAGTACAGATTGTACAGCACACGTCCTGGGGCCATTCCTTGTCATAGCCTCATCTGTGGTGGGAGGTGGAGGAAGGATGAGACTGACTGGCCCCTGCTGTCATTGCCTGACCTCAGCTCTCAGAATCCTGTGAACAACTATCTTGGAACAAATCTTCCAAGAACAAAGTGTTCTGATCCTAAAGCAGTCTAAAGCAAGACTGGGGTAGAGGGGAAGTCTCTAAATCTCCAGGGGCAGAGACTGGCTATCATTCCCAATTATAGAATTAAACAGGACTCAACAAATCAGTCAGAAGTAGCAGCACATGGGTTAATTTTGTTAATTCTGAAAATATAGGTGTCCATCTATCTTCAAGATTTAAAAAGTTCTCCAAAGTCAGTTCTTCCAGAACAACATGAGCTATAAATTACTCACTAATTCCACCTGCTTGGTAGTTTTCAATCTTCTGAATTACTGGAATCAAACCTCCATCACACGTAACTAAATATGCATACTACTAAAGACATTAGTGTTTATTACTAAAGTGAATAATATCTGCCCTATCTATATCATGGGCTATGGCAAGGATTAAAAGAAGAAAACGATGTTGCACTGTAACACCAGGGAGCACGGTGATGGAGGAGCTGCTCAGAGGCATCGCTGCCATGCAGGTGGGCTTCAAAAGCGAACAACAAAATGATAACCCAAAGGCGAGGTAATTCTGATGCTAGCTGTTCTGGTGAATCATTCAGACTCAATCCAGTAGTGTTGTACTTGGCGTCTTCTATGTACAAATCCCTCTGATGGTCATTGAAACTCAAACTCTATTTCCTCAGCTCCATACATGTTCAGCTGCTCGGTGGCATCTGTACCTGCCCTAGGACACCTGAAGAGCTCCGCTGCTGCAGAACAGGAATATCCCTGGGTACAGGGCAGGGGGACATGCCTGGAATCCCAGTACTTGGGAGGTTGAGACAGGAGGATCACGGGTTTGAGGACAGCTTTAGCAACTGAGACTGTCAGAAATCTAGCAAGAGCCTGTTTCAAATAAAAAATTTTAAAAATAGGGCTGGGGATGTAGCTGGGAGGTAATATGCTCCTGAGTTCAATCCCCAGTGCCACAAAAACACACATGCAAAAAGAACAAGAATTTCATTTTCCCCCATTTTCTTCCGTAATCATTTTACATAACCAGAAATAAAGAATGTTAGGGTCTCTCTTCATTGTTTTTTTTTTGTTGTTAAAAGGAACACTATGTGTAAAATATAGCTATAATGGTAAAGACCAGATTCTAGAATCAGAAAACCTGTTTTCAAACTCTTGTATTTATTTATATATTTATGTATTTATTTATTTTGTAATGATACTGGGGATTGAATTCAGGGGCATTCTACCTCTGAGCTACATCCCTGCACTATTTTTTAAATTTTGAAACAGGGTTTCACTAAGTTACTGAGACTGGCCTTGATCCTGTGATCCTCCTGTCTCAGCCTTGTTTTCAAACTCTTAATGGCTGAGTTATTTAATATCATCAGTTCAAACTTTGATCATATGTCAACCTGCATTAAGAATAGTACTTATTGTACAGGAGTGCTGTGAGGATTAAGGGGGATAATGAATATAAAGTACTAAGCAGAGTAAGGACCCCTTCATTTAAAAATAGTTGTTATTTCTGAATGAGATGCTAAAGGGATTATGTAGATTATAAAGTCAAGTGTAGAATTCTCTAAATGGAAGGAACTATATATCATTAATGTTGTTTACCATAAGAGACATAGAAAAACTTTTAAATCCAGAATCCCACTTATACAAAATATATCTGAAAGATGGGAAGTAAAAAAATGAACCAGTACAGCTAAATTAGGTACCAAAAAGTATATAAATACCATGTGCAAAAAATAATAGATGATGAGTAAGTGACCACAGTAGAGTTTTATTGTGGGAATCTCCAATAGTAAGCATGAGTTTTCTCAGGTAGCATTCTTATTGGTCTTTTAGTCATTTTATCCATACTCATGTACAGAGGGCAAAGCTGTTCCTACTTGGTCCTAGTCTAGATGTTACGTCCCAGAAGCTCATGTCTACAGTCAGCAAGTAGGGGATGGGGGGAGAGAGAGAGGGAGAGATTTCAAGGCCACAGGCAGAGAAGCCATTCCCAGATAATCTCTCAGTAACAAACACTGAAGGAAGCAAACTCCTTCCTCATAAGACAGCTTTTTTTTTTTTTTTTTGCAGTACCGGGGATTGAACGCAGGGGCGTTCTACCTCTGCGCTACACCCCCGGCCCTATTTTTTATACTTTTATTTTGAAACCGGGTCTCACGAAGTTGCGGAGGGCCTCACTAAGGAGAGAGAGAGAGAGAGAGAGAGAGAGAGAGAGAGAGCTGAGGCTGGCCGCGAACCCAGATCCTCCGGTCTCCGCCTCCCAAAGTACTGGGATTACAAGCGTGCGCCACCACGCCCGGCCCATAAGACAGCTTTTAAAGTCTCACACTGAGCAGTTGGAGACTCGGAGATAGAGAATGTCCTGGAAAATAGCAACAAGGGCCTTGATAGAAGGAACTAAAATGAGTTAATACACATGAAGAGTTTAAAACAGTTAAATCGTAATGGAAATTTAACATTTTGTTATTATTTTTCCAGGAAAAGAATAAATTGGACACACAAAATAATACCATTAGAACCTGGGAAGAATATATAGAACAATTTAGAATCTTAGAAATTCTAAGGATGCTTTAATTGCTCAAGGAAATCAATTCCTTAGTGGATAAGGGAATGCACAAATCCTGTTGAAAACTTTTTGTAACTGATCTCATGTTTAGGTTAACTCTATAGTCATCTGTATACATAGTTATTCCTGGGCTCTAAATTTGTCATCTTCAGAAGGATCTATCCTAAAACCCTGATAGTTTCTGGATCTACTTCAGGAGTTAAAGTTCTAGGGCCTACCAGAAGTGGGCAGATCAGATAAGCAACTTCCTCACAGCAGGCTGCCTTAAGATGTTTGTTGGGCCACACTATGGTACCAGTCATATTGGGGCACACTATGATGCCAGTCATACATTTTACACAAAGATGAGACTGCCTCAGCCCTTATTCAAAGCCCACTTGCCCCTCACCCTTTTTTTGTGGTATTGGGGATTGAACTCAGGGGCATTGAACTCAGGGGCATTGAACTCAGGGGCAGTGAACTCAGGGGCAGTGAACTCAGGGGCATTGAACTCAGGGGCATTGAGCTACAGCTCAGTCCTTTTTATTTTTTATTTTGAAACAGGGTCTTGCTAAATTGCCCAGGCTGACCTTGAACTTGGGATCCCCCTGTCTCAGCCTCCCAAGTACTGGGATTACAGGAATGTGCCACTGAGCCTGGCTGCCCATCCTTCTTCTTATTCAATAATAAATATTTAACGAATTTCAAATATTAACTGGCCATTGAATATGTGTCTGGCTAACCAGAGCAAGGCAAACTTCATAGTCATAAAGCAAATGACAAATGTGGTGGAAGGAGGTGAACATCTTCCAGCCCTTGAATTAAGACTTAAGCTTTAAGCTCTGTGTGAAATTGAAAAATCAAGAGTTTTAAAGTTGCCCTTCGGGCACAGTTCTGTTTTTCTGGTTTTGAATACATAATCTCAAGGTTTGTAACTTATTCTGTGTAAGGGGAAAGTACTGCTTTCCTGTCATCCACCACTTGACTTATTTGAACTTTGAGAGCGCTCTCATATGCAGTCCCTGCTCCTACATTGATTTTTGAGGGCTTTTTATAAAAGTTAATGACTCACGGGGCAATCCGTGTGACTTGAACACAATGGCAACCTGTGCAGGTGGTTGCTGTGTGTCACACACTGTGCCTGCTGTGTATATTTTTTCTAATTAGTCACACATCCTGAAGCAGTTAAGGATGTCTGTGGTAAAAAATATGAATTATACTAGGGCTGCTTTTAGCCTGACCTATGGTGAACTTGAATGAGTAAAATACTCCCTGGAGAGAAAATTGCTCACTGTATAAGGTAGGCGTACTCATTTCTCTCAAGGCAACAGGATACATTTAGCAGCAAGGAAAAGGGAGTTTATCAAATATATCCTGAGTAAGACTCTTTAGTAGTTTGTTGTTTTTCAGGCCCAATTTCTTTGCTTCAAAGATCTGTCCATTAGAAAAGACAGTAGACCAAAAGCTGAAACTGGTCAAAACCCACACTTTGTTATGAAGTCTTCCTGGTAGAGGGATGGAAAGGTTTTAATTCAGGCTCTAGTTAGTTGTCTAACATGATATTCTAGATAAACTATAAAGCCATCAATATATATTTAAATTGCTCTGATAAAATCTAATTACTTTCAAACAAAGCAAGTTTTTTTTTTCTCGTTGGTCTTGATATGGGAAAACAAATCAAAATAGCAAATTAACCCAAGTAACTGATCTCCAAGATAATAAAAGTGAGAGAAATTACATGCACTTAAAGAATAGTCTGGAAAGGGTCCTAACAACTAGATAAGGGAAATTCGGTATGATCATGGTAGGCAGAAAGGTGGCTAAAGAAAAAAACTACTGTGTTAATGAGCCTCTGGTCAGTGTCTGAGACTGAAGAGGGGAGTAAAGGATATAATGAGAACGTTCAAAGGAACACTAGGCATCTGTAATTCCCCATTATATAATACAGGAGGAAACTGAGGCCTCTCATGATAAAGTGACTTGTTCTAGGACACAAAGCAAGGCACTGTTGTAACCAAAGCATATGTTGGCCTTCTTCTTCTTTGCTAGGTAATTTATACTACTAGGTACTGTCTTCCTTCCTTGATGTGAAAAGAGGAAGTTTATAATAATATTTAAGATCATATGTAGACTGCCAATAAAATAACTTGCTAAATATTCATAATACTCATTTAAATTAGACTTCTTCTGCCAATAATGTCAAAACTGGTACTGCATGGGGGATATTGTACAAAGCCACAAACCTGAGGAATTTTCTTGGGAAGAATATCTAATATTGAAATAGACAAATTATATAATATTAAGTATATTTTTAATAATCAATAAATTATCTAAGTATTGAAAAATGTGTTGGGAGGCCAAAGAAGATGTATAGATAGCAAATGAGTGTGTAAAAAGATGCTTAATGTCATTTGTCATTAGGAAATTAAAAATTAGAACTATAGTGAGATTTGACTACATACTTATTAGAATGGCTAATATTTTAAAAACAGACAATACCAATTGCTGGAGAGAATGTAGAAAATGGAACTTTCATTGATTGCTGGTGGAAAAGTAAAATGGTTCAGTCATCTTGGAAAGCAGTTTGATGGTTTCTTACAAAGCTAATTACAATTTTACTAGATGATCCAGCAATTGTGGTCCTAGGTAATTAATCCAACTCATTTGAGAATTTATGTACACCCAAAAATCCACTTATGAATTTAGGGCAGTTTTATTTATAGTTGCACCAAACTCAAAGAACCAAAGATATTTTTCAATAGGTGAATGGACCAAAAAAAAAAAAAAGGCCCAGTATATCCATACAATAGAATACTATTCAGTAATAAAGAGAAATGAGCCATCAAACATTGAAAAGACATGAACACATCTCAAATGCATATTGCTGTGTCAGAGAAGTCAGTCTGAAGGGCTATATATTTTATAATTCCAATATATGACATTCACATACTTGAACAATTAATCAAGTGGTTGATGAGTAGTAGAAGCCAAGTGTCTTACTGTTGGAATGAGAGGTTACAGAGAAGCAAAAGGAAGAGGTTAGAATATCCTATAATGGGTTAGAATTGGACCTGTATTGTTATGGTTTGGATTTAGAATGTCCCCCAGACCTCAGCCATTTTGGAGGCAGGGCTTGGTTGCTAGGGAGAAGTCCCTGGGGGTGTGGCCTTGGGGACTATATGTATGTCTCTCCTCCCCTTGCTCTTTCTCTTTCTGCTTCTGGCCTTCATGATGTGAGAGCAGAATCCCTCTGCTCATGCACTCTCTGCTTCCTGCCTCCATGCCCTGAGCTCTGCAGACTTCACCTGGTCTAACATGGACTGAACCCACTGAAATCTCCAGAACTGTGAGCAAATAAATTTTCCTTCCTCTAAGCTGTGGTTGTCAGGTATTTTGGGTCCTAGCAGTGAGAATGCTGACTGAAACATGTATGAACTCAGGTTTATCTTAATATAGATGGCTATACAGGGCAGTATTTGTAGATGTGTATGTAAGTATAGTATTCACATAGATATCTCCCTGCTCTGCAAACTGAGAGGGCCTAGAAACAATGATGCTGTAGTAGCACAGACAGGAAGCACCCAGAACTTGGCTTCTCAAATCACTCTCCAATAAAGGAATGAGTGTGCTTCTTGGAGAAATATCTGATTCTAGGACTAGAGAAAGAAAGCTGCATAACAGCATCTTGTAATACTAGAAAATAAGAGGGAACTCAGAACAAATAAACAAAATACAGTGCTGGAGGTGTTTCAACAGGACAAAGGAGCCAACTGAAAGAGCTCCTCATGGTGAAAATTGGAAGAATTGGAGCAACCAAAATAAAGTGGTAATGGATTATAATCCAAGGTATAAAGTAAATCTCCATAAATCCATAATGATATAAATAAATGAAGGAGAAGAGACCATCTCTCTTACAGAAATATTCAAAATAGTTTATGTAGATACTGTGTCCTTAAGGAGGTATAGCTTAATTTCCTAGCCCTTAAGTATGGGCTGTAGGGAATGCCTTCAAAATAGTACATGGTAGAAAGGGTGGAGGTGTGGTGGTGGTGGGGGAAAATGACTTCATAGTGGAGAAACCTGAAAAACTCAATCTCAGCCAGGTGACCAAGATTAACATCAACAGTGACATTAATATATTGGCATATTGATAGTATATACTATTGATAAATATGATACAAATAGCACTTCAATCTCTACAGTCTTCTTCCCCAAAACACATAATAACCCCAGTCTAATCATGAGAAAAATGTTAGTCAAATCTCAATTGAGGGATATTCTATAAACTATCTGACAAGGACTTCTCAAAACTGTAAATGTTATAAGAAACAAGGTAAGTCTGAGAAACCATTACAAGAGGAGTCTAGGGAAAGATGTAATGACTAAATGCATTCTTGTATCTTGGATGATTCCCTGAAGTTCAAAAAGGACACTGGATTAAAACTAGGGAAATCCAAATGACATATGCTTTGGTTAATTATAATATGTTAGTCTTGGTTCATTAACTATAGAAGATGTACCATACTTATATAAGATGGTAATAATAGGTGGAAACTGGGTGTGGGCTAGATGGAAACTCTGTACTATCTTTCTTTAATACTGTTTTTCTAAAAGTAACAGCAAGTTTTACTGAAAAAAATGTGTAATGGGAATACTTTCAGATTAAGAGTACTGAATTTTGCATATGTTTCCAGGAAAAATAATGAGATTGGTGTTCCACAATGCTCAGAATCATGGAGCTGATCTCTGGATCTTGCCAGAAGATTTAAAGTAATTTTTCAGACACAGAAGGTTAGGAATTGTTTCAATAGGCGTGCACTATTGTTTTTAAAAATGGAATGGAGTGGGAAACACTTTATTTTACTTTAATCTTGGAAGATATTAATATCGCAAAAAGTCATACATTTTTAGCACTCTAGATTTTTTTTTTCATGGTTTTATTTTCACTGATGGCCAGTTTGCAACCAGGGAGCAATTTAAAGCTAAAAATCTTGACATTTTCTAAGTTGCTAAATACTAAAGACAGACCGAGTTTCTCTCTTTAGGATTGTTCCACACTGAAATTTTTCTGAAGAGCATATATTCTCTGCACATTCTGTTGCTCAGGGTTAGGTCATCTAATGTACGTATCCTTCATTCCTTTTGCTTTTCTTCCCCTCTGCCAATCTCTGATTAGATAATTAGAAACAGATTATACAGCATAGAAAGAGAAAGTACAGAATGTCATAAGTATTACCTAAGAATGGGCTTTTTGAATTATCTATAGATTTGATTTCTGTATGCTATTTTTCTCCTAGTTAGTGAAGTATCTCTCAGCTATATCAAGTAATTCCAGATGCCCAGAATTGAGTAGAATAGAGATTTCTGGCAAAAAGTAGTCCTGGCAAATAGACCAGGCACGGTCAGGAGTCTCCTGTCCTTTATTTCATTGTAACTGAATCCCAAGCTTTCTCATGGCCTTGGACTCACAGGCATCCCCAAATATCCACCTTAACTGAGTGTGTGCTCAGAACTTATTATGCCTGCTTCAAGTGTGACCTGGCCATCCACCTGCTGGTATGCAGTGTGATACTTTACCAGTCAGAGGAGGAGAAGTCATCAGTACTATTTCTTCCTATACCTGAACCTTGCTTGGAGGCCATGACCCTAAATACTACCTTTATAAACTCTTACAACACTGTAAAAATCTTGGGTCATTTAATGAATTTACAATGTGTTTGAGAGAAAGAGAAGCAAGGAAGTTTTCACAAAAGTTGGGCCAATCTGTAAACTCCAGTACTGGTCAGATTTCAATAAACTTAAAATAGATGGCACACAAAGTAACGATCCAGTAGCCGCAATTTTTTGATCAACAAGCAACAGAGTGCCTGTGAGTACATAATACAGGGAAATTCTCTTTTAATTTCTGCTCTTCTCTGGTTTACTTATGCACATACTGTGTGTCAGTCTTTCAATACACTATTCTTAAAAAACGTCTTAGCCTGCTCACATATCACTTTCTCAAAATCTTAACAGACCACTAAGCACACTCCTATGCCACTGGAAAGTTTGCTGTAGTGTGTGTGTGTGTGTGTGTGTGTGTGTGTGTGTGTATGCATGTGTGTTGGCAGGGGGCAGTTTATTTCATAGCACAAGAGAAAGGAAAGGCTCTTACCTTTATTGAGAGAATTTCATCCCTTCTGATAAAGAGTGTTAGAGTAAGGGACCCATTTCCATCTAAAGTGACACATAACTTCTCAACTAAGTCAGACAAGAAAAGCGGCAATGGAGGGTGGGCTCATTCTAACTGGGTAGCCAATGGGGCCCACGTGAAAGGCTTGCTGTGCTTTCACAGGCTCAGAAAGGCAGAAGTTAGTCCTCTCGTGGACACCACTTCTGTGTGGTGTGGATACACTGAGGGTGTGGGGGGGTAATGAAGGTGAAGGAATGGGAAGTGTGTATGGCCACGCTTCTACTTCACGATTCTTTTTTTGCTTTGATATCTCTATGCCATATGACAGGGGCAGCAGAATTTAGGAGAAGTAATAGAAAAAAAAGTTTGATAGCTCTTATTTTACTAGGGTTGCCAAAACAAAGTACCACAGCTGGGTGGCTTAGAACAACCAACACTTGTTGTTTCCCAGTTCTGGAGGCTAGAAGTCAAAGCTCACGGTATTGGCAAGGCCATGCTCCCTATGAAGGCTCTGAGGAAGGCTGTATTCCAGAACTCTCTTCTAGCTTCTGGTAGTCTCTGGGTTTATGGCAGTATAACTCCAGTTTTCATAAGATATTACCCTATGTGCATGCTTCTGTGTTCAAATTTCTCCCTTTTTTAAAATTCTTACATGCTTTTATTGGTGCATTATAGTCTCATATCATAATGTAAATCATGTTGACAGTGACATACATGCACACAGCACTTGGTGCCCCCCCGCCTCCCCATTTCCCCCTTCCCAATACAGAGTACAAAGATTGACGTTGGTATATTCTCATATGTACACCTAGTGGATGGTAGTATTTCCATTAATGAACCTCAGTCCCACCCCCCTTCCTTAGATCACCTCCCTGGCTCCACTGAGGTTTCTCCTCCATTATTTGGAGTCCCTCTGGTATCCCAATTACTCCCTAACTTGAGCATATGAGAGAAAACATATGACCCTTCAACTTTCTGTGACTGGCTAATCTCAATTAACATAATGTTCTCCAGGTCCTTTCATTTTCTTGCAAATGATGTAATTTTGTTCTTCTTTATTGCTGAGCAGAATTCCATTGTGTGCATTTCCCATAATTTTGTAATCCATTCATCTGTCGATGGATATACCTAGGTTGCTTACATAATTTGGCTATTGCGAATTGTGCTGCTATAAACATGGATATGCGTATATTACTGTAGTTCTCTGATTTGGGCCCATTTGGAAAGATACCCAGGAGTGGTATAGCCAGATCATATGATGGATCTATTCCCAGTTTTCTGAGGAATCTCCACACTGATCTCCATAGTAGCTCAACTAATTTGCAATCCCACCAACAGTATAGAAGAGTTCCTATTTCCCCACATCCTTGCCAACATTTATTGTTTTTTTGACTTCTTGATGATTGCCATTCTGATTGGGGTTAGATGGAATCTCAGTAGAGTTTTGATTTGCATCTCCCTGATTGCTAATGATGTTGAACATTTTTTCATGTATCTATTGGTCATTTGTATCTCTTCTTTTGTGAAGTGTCTATTCAATTCATTTGCCCATTTCTTGATTGGGTAATTTTTTTTTTAGTGTAAAGTCTTTTAAGTTCTTTAAAAACAGCGTGGTATTGGCATAAAAACAGACACACAGACCAATGGAACAGAATAGAAGATTCAGAAACAAATCCACACACTTACAGCCAATTGGTTTTCAACAAAGGTGCCAGACACATTGGAGAAAAGACAGCTTTTTCAACAAATGGTGTTGGGAAAACTGGTTATCCATGTAGAAAAATGGAACTAAATCCTTACCTCTCACCCTGCACAGGAGTTAACTATAGATGGATCAAAGACCTGGAAATTAGGCCAGAGTCTGTGAGGCTACTAGAGGAAGGCATAGGTCCAACTCTCCAACATATAGGCACAGGTAGAAACTTCCTCAACAAGACCCCCAAAACTCAGGAAATTAAAATAAGAATTAATAAGTGGGATGGCATTAAACTAAAAAGTTTCTGCACATCAATGGAAACCATCAAGAGTCTAAAGAGAAAGCCCATGGAATGGGATAAGATCTTTGCCAGCTATCCTTCTGATAGAAGACTAATATCTAGAATATACAAATTTCTCCTCTTTAATAAGGCACCAGTCATATTGGATTGGGGACCCACCCTATTCTAGTATAACCTCATCTTAATACATCTGCAACAACCCTGTTTCCAAATAAGGTCACAGGTAGTAGGGGTTAGGACTCCAGTGTATGAACTTTAGGAGGACACAATTCAACCCATAGGAACATCAAACTATACTCAGGGACCTGACAATTGCTGTGGAAGGAGTTGCTTTTAGAGTTGATGGGTCTCTGTGCCGAGAGCCTTCCCTTTTTGATCTGTGAAACAATTAAACTTGTGTTCTCAACCAGGGCATACTGAAATCCTAACAATGGCATGGATTTGGACTGGATTAATTACAAATTAATTCGAAAGGTAAATTGTCCTTCTAGAAATAACCAATTTTGTTTATCACAATATTCATCTCTGACTTCAATATGCCTACAGTTTCTTTTAATGTACTTCCAAAATACTTCCTGAAAATTTCTCTATCCTGCTTTTCCCTGTGCCCTGGTAAAAATCCTTAAGGAAGGATCAGTTGGAAGCAACCAGGTGTTTGGGAATTTTGCAGTCAGTAAATGTATTTAGAATAGATTTATCTTATTTTTTCCCTCTGATGCTTCGATCCTTGCTGAACTTTTTATTTCTTAAAATTTGAGTAGAAATAATGATTTTAGTTGTTTTGTATAAGAGAGAGGACATTTAAGAATTAAGCCTCCATTGAATTATAATTTCAAGAGCTACTAACACATCTAATTGACTCTCAATCTCTGATTCTATACTAGGTTTTAATGTTTCCATGTTAACTTTATTCTAAAAATGAATCCATCCAATATGAATGGACAGATATCCTTATTGTTAAGAAACAGTAGAATGTGGCATGCAGTCAAGGAAAAGTAAGGGCTAGACAAAGGGTTAAAATGTTATTTTTTAAAAAATAGAGCCTAAATAGGAAGGGAATGATGCTTTTTATTTTTTAAGCCTCTGAACAAACCCAAAATTCTGTATTTTTTGCCTCACTAACAGAAAGTCTGGGAATCTTGATATAGTCCAGAGCACATAACAGAGACAGTGATAATTCTAGGTCTTAGCTATTTGGCATGGTTGAGGTTTTATGACAAGGTATTCTGGCAGAAGAGAGAAGACCCTAATTAGCAAGGTACCCTTGCTAAATAACCTCTAAGTATTGCCCTTTTGGATCCAGTGAGGCTGTTTAATAGATAACATCATTTGTTTAGATTATTTCAGTTCAATGACTTGGTGTATTTCCCAAAGTGGCTTCAAGGCCTGACTTATTTTATCCTCTAAATAAGTCTAGCAGAGAAGACACTTAGCTGCATTGTGGAAAGTCATTTGCTGTTTGCAAATCTCCTCTGTCTCCTTTCCCATAAGACACTATTTAGTCTTTTAGCTTTTTCTTTCAATAATATATACTAAATCATTGTCCATCAAATCCACATTTCCCTTTGGAGGTTGTACATGTGGAGTGGCTATGTGAAATAAGACAGTACCTGACAATGTGGCCTGGAGTTGCCAACTCCTAGTGTTCGTACAGTTGAGAAGATGAGGGTTAAACAAGGGGACCAGGACAGTGTAAGGCCTGGAGATAGCATATGAGGTCTGGTCTGGCCTTGCTCCCCAAAGTTTGTAAGAACCTCAGTGGACCTATTGCATTATAGGTCCAAGGGAAATTAGCATCTACCTACTTTAGCATTAGACTCAGGGACAGAGAGGAGATGGCTTGACATTTGCAGGGACATTTGCCTCTGGTGTTCCCTTTATGTTCTAAGATGAGACAAATGGAGCTGGAAGTTGAATCCCAGCATGTGTCAGAAAGAAAGGCAAGGATTGGGTAGCTCTTAAGAGTTTCATGATTAGTGTTGGGAATCGCCAAGGTCAGCACTTTTTTGCTTAGAGATCACTCTTTCCTCCTCCTCTAGCTTGCCCAAGGAAGGCGTCAGCTGCAGGCCACTAAGTGACATTTTTTGCCAAACATACTAATTTCCTTTCACTCTTTGTTCTCTAGGAGCCCAGCATTTCTGAAATCACTAAAACGGTCTGGAAACTGCCACATACACTTTTATTTTAGTTTCTCTCTTCACTTCAGGGATAAGCTAGTACATATATTTGGAGGCTTTTACCTTCATGACACTTGCTATTAGATGCCATTATGTACTAATAGCAGAAAATATAGACAGAGGACGTTTCAAGAAAGTGAACAATCTTATTAGACAGGGTTTGCCGAGCACTTCTTCTGTACCAGACAAGGTGTTAAGCATTGTGCACGTATTATTTTAGTTAGTCCTAACAACAGCACTGTCTGACCTCACAGATACCTAAACTCTTACAATTACCTTTATCCCATTCATTTTATTCTTTTTTTTTTTTGGTACTGAGGATTGAACCCAGGGCATTCTACCTCCACACTACATTCTCAGCCCTTTTTTATTTTGAAACAGGGTCTTGCTAAGTTGCTGAGGGTCCAGCTGAATTGTCAAGGTTGGCCTTGAACCTGTGATCCTCCTGTCTCAGCCTTCTGAATACTGGGATTCCGGGGCATGTGTGCCACCACACCCAGCTTTTTGTCTCATTCTTTAGAATGGAATTCAAACCCAGGCCTGTCTTAGTACAGTCAAGTCCTTAACAACTGTGTTATATTGACCACCATCATTTTCCTCCTCCTTCTAGTTTGGGATGGGCATTTGGAGTAAGATGGATGTTGCAAATCAATGAAGTAAATAAAGAGTGATTAGAATGTGTGTACCATCTAGTCATTAACTGTAAATTACCCTTTGCTAGACTCCTGCGTTGTGATTGCTGGCTGCCATGGTTCTTGATTGCATAATTGCCTAGTACTGTTAAATCCAGACAGGAGGCTCTAACTTTTGATGAAAGCAGGTGTGAGAGAGAACTCAGGCTGGTTTCTGGATCAAGACTGTTCCTGATAAATGTGACCTCGAACATTTACTCAATTTCCTGTGCATTCCCAATCTGAAGCCCACAAGACTTAGGCAACACGATCTGGTTCATTAAGCATCTGCCCGTTGGCTGTAGTTTTGGGTGGTTATGCTCTGCCTTGAAGCATCCGCAACTGGTTTCTACCCTTGACGTCTGTGGGGGAGACATGAGTTAGTTCTGAAATCAAGCGGTAAACTCTGACCTGCTTCTGGCTATGGAAACAAAACAAAAAACAAAATTTCAGTGTTGAATGCTATGCAATGCAGGAAACCTGGATGCCCTGAGATGATTTGGACCTCGGTGGTCCTTGGTTGTTGTTGTTGTTGTACCGGGGATTGAACCCAGGGGTGTTCTGCCTCTGAGCTACACCCCCAGCTCTATTTTATTTTTAATTTTGAGACCAAGTCTCGCTAAGTTGCTGAGGCTGTCCTTGAACCTGTGATCCTCCTGTCTCAGCCTCCCAAGTAATGGAATCACAGGCATAGGCCACACGCCTGGCTGAAAGAAATATATATATATATTTACATATATGTATGTATGTATATATATTTGCTTTTTAGAAGTGCGCTTTCACTAAATAGTAACATAGTTATTTTTTGAGGATACAGAATATTTGAAAAGAAAAATCTAAACCATGGTTACATTGCCCAAAGACAAGCACTGTACTGCTGAGGTTATTAACAGCCAGTCATCTTTCTAGTTTTTTTTAGAGAGGGGTATGTGTGTATTTACATAAATGGTTATTATTTGTGTATTACAAATAATAACTAAGCCCTTAATAAATATTTGATGAGTAAATAAAAATAACATTAGATTCTAGGAGCTATTTTTCAGAGGATTTTCAAATTTTAATTTAATTTTTATGGGGCAACTATAGTGTTTTCCCCTTCATGAGATATGAATTTTATAATTGTTTATTTCGAATTGACATGCCATTGTGAGAGTAATTTGGCACGAACAACTCTGCATTACTGAGAGTATTAATGTGGTCACTGTAGTCAGATATGGTTTGTTCCTTAGAACTCCATTGATGGAGCAAATATTTTGCCTGTGGATGATAATAATAGTAATAATCGCTGACATTTACTAAGTACTATATGTACAGAAAAAGTTCTAATTACTTTCCATTTATTAACTTATTTAATGCTTTGAACAGCACTAGCATTATCCACATGTTACAGAGGAAGAAACAATCAAAGAAAGTTTTCTACCAATCTCACAGTTAATAACTAGTGAAAATATAAGAACCCCAGCAGCTTGATCTAAAGCCTTTGGGTATAACTACTATTTTGAGTGTGTGTGTGTGTGTGTGTGTGTGTGTGTGTGTGTGTGTGTGTTTTACTGGGGAATAAAACCAGGGGCATTCTACTTTTGAGCTATACCCCAGCCCTTTTAAAATATTTTTGTTTTGAAACCAGGTCTCACCAGGTTGCTAAGAGTCTCACTAAGTTGCTGAGGCTGGTCTCGAACCTGCGATCCTCCTGTTTTAGCCTCCCAAGTACTGTGCCACCATGACTGGCTTAACTACTATTCTTAAACAGAGCAATTTTCCAGTCCTGCTATACCATGACTTCCCTTTCTTGAATATTTTCACTTTAACTCATCTTTAGTCAATTTCAGTATATTTCATATACTCTTTTTCAGTAAGCATATGGTTCTTATATATTTATATATCTAGTTGTTACATTTACTGTATTTTTGAATGGCAAGTAACAAAATTTTATTCAGAATGGCTTAAACCAGTGGTTCCCAAACTTGAACCTGCATTGGAGTCACCTGAAGGACATCTTAAAGCATGGATAGCTAAGCCCCACCCTCTTTCTGATCCTGCCAGTCTGTAAGAGGGCTCTAGAGTTTGTGTTCTAACAAGTTCCCAGATGAGGCTGGTGCTCCTGGTCTAGGACTATTCTTTGAGAAAATTCCTTGACCTTAGAAGTCAAGGGTCAGGCCTTAGGTGGACTTAATCCAATTTCTCCAGCTCCATTTCTCTGCCTCTCTCTTACTTGTTATCTCCTCTGGGTATCTGCCTAATCCACAAACAGGGGCAGGATGGATGAGTGGAAGAGTTTTGTGCCTTGAATCTATACCCAGAAATACCCAAGAAAAGGGAATCCAGCTCTTCCAACAATTTTCATTAGGACAAGAAAATTTCTTTACCAAAAACTTCGAAAAATTTCTTTGGATCTGGATCTGCATTAGATCACTCTCCGTTCTTGAAAAAACTCCAATGCACAATGGAGCACTGCTTGCTGATTGGCTTAGGCCCATGTTCCAGAACCAATCACAGTCAAGAAGCAGAGCATGGCTCTAAAATGAGTCAAGGATTAACTCTGGAACCGCAGTAGTAGTCTGTAGCGGAAGAAGAGAATTCTGCTGTTTAACCTTCCCTTCCATTCTTTTGGTTCAAAACACATTAAAAACAAAACAAAACAAACACAGAAACATTTCTTCTTCCAGGAGAAATCTTTAGAATCTATCTTTGGCCGGGCGTGGTGGCGCACGCTTGTAATCCCAGTACTTTGGGAGGCGGAGACCGGAGGATCCGGGTTCGCGGCCAGCCTCAGATCTCTCTCTCTCTCTCTCTCTTTCTCTCTCTCTCTCTCTCTACTTAGTGAGGCCCTCCGCAACTTCGTGAGACCCAGTTTCAAAATAAAGTATAAAAAATAGGGCCAGGGGTATAGCGCAGAGGTAGAACGCCCCTGCGTTCAATCCCCGGTACCGCAAAAAAAAAAAAAAAAGAATCTATCTTTGGAAAATTGTAGACTATAAAATTTGATCTCCCCAAGTCAATTTTAAAACTAATATTTTAGGTTTACACATTAATAACAATATTTTACAATGATAGAAGAAGTGTACATATCTTTAAACACTACTTTTAACACTGAATGAGATTTTTGTCCTAAATAGATACTCATTTATATCCAAAGTCTCAATGTAGTTTTGAAGAGGATGCCATTGATTCATTGAGCGCATACAGTGCTAGGAGCTATACTTCACATGCACTGTCCAATTCGACCCACTTGCCAACCCTAACAGTTAGGCCACATTATTATGTTTTGCAGATAAGTATTATACAGTGTGTATACACTCTGTAGTATCATACAACAATGCCTGTTGACTAATCTAAATTAGATGAATATAACAATGCATTTTCTTGATAGCTATATATGCATACTGAAACAGGGGTGTCTCCTCTTATGGAGTTCTTGTCCAGTGGATTTCAATGAATGAGGTCCAAGGACTAGCGAAGGGCATAGAAATATGAAAGTTTAAGTCAGGGAAAGATAGAAAACAAAATCACCTTCCCTTCCCCACCTGTAGGGGAGGGGTCCTCAAAAGAAAGTAACCATTGAGATTCTTGGGAGGTTGGCTTTTAAATCTTATAGAGGTTCCCCATCTGCTCTTTTATGATTGGTCAGAATTGGGTTTGGGGGAACCAATGTCTTTTGACCAATTTCAATCCTTAATTTGAATTGTTCTCTTGGGGCTGGTGGGCCCTGAGCTCCTGGTGCCCACCGGCCTCTCACCTCCCTCCTCACAGAAGGTGATGCAGATGGCTTTTTTAAATTCCTCCTGTTTCCAGGTCCTCTGCCCTGCCTCAAAACCCTGGTATAATGCATACTATTCATTTGTTTCAAAAGTTATCTCTATGAAGTGTATATAAAAAAAATAACTAGTGTTATGGGAGACATGTTGATGTATGTGATTGATTTCACATATGATTTGATTAAATATGAATGTTTACACTTAAATGTTTATGATGTGTAAGACATTCTGTGTCACATATAAAAGCCTACACATAATCTATATTCCTATATTCATTTTATGTTCTGTGTGTGTGTGTGTGTGTGTGTGTGTGTGTGTGTGTGTGTATTAAGAGAAAGAAAAAATCTCCCCAGAATGCTCTTTATATAATGCTTGGCTCATAGTAAGAACCCTGTAATGATGTTAACTTTTATTGATATTTTTATTTAATTCAGTGTAACAGATATTTATTAAGGTACTATAAATAGTAAAGCATTGTTCAAGGAAATGAGTATATATTTACATAAATAGGCATTAAACACCATATATTAAGCCCCAGCTCCTTTAACAGAGGCTGTTCTCAATATACTCATTACAGAGGTAATTTCTCAAGCAAATTAGTCCAGTAACTTGTTTCTTGATAACAGCACAGGGAGTTGAGACTGCCAAAATCAACAGTGTGTTTCAAAGGCTTCCAGGTTCTCTGTAACAAAGGCTGAGTAAGCCATGACTCATAATCTGGAAACTTCTATTTGAGGGCCTTATTATCTCTCTTCATATCTGGGGTGTGGGAAAGACTGGTAGCAGCGGGCAGCAGGCAGGGGAGGAGTTCCGTTCTGTTTCCAGGGCCACAAAGTGAGTGAGAAGTGACTAGTGAAAGTTCTCCTGGAGCAGGGGAGCCCCAGGGATGCTTAGACAGTGATCTGAAAACCTCCTCAGGACAATGGAGCCTTTTGGAATTAAGGACCTCTCCCAGTACCTGGCTGAGTCAGTCAGACCTCTTTACCTAGAAGCACACTCCCTTGGCCATGCATCTAGCCACTTGGATGGATGGTTGCTTCCCTTCCATCTGTTTTATTTATGGGAGGGAGGAGTTTGGAGGAGGTGTGTTTTTAAGGCTTCATTTTGAATGCGCTTATAATGGAATTGAAAAAGAATAGGTTTCCAGTGGCCCAGAGAGGAGTCTTAAATCGGGACTGTCATATACTCCTATGGCCTTGGGCAATACCTTAACATTTCTGAATCAATTTGTTTGTTTGTTTGTTTTTGGTACTAGGGATTGAC
>PVJS01011445.1:0-45758 GCA_004027185.1 Glis glis | reverse complement strand
TAGAGTGCGCGCGACTCTTTCCGAGGAAAACGCATCTGCTCTCGCCTGAGATCGTCGGCCGCCGGCTTCGCCTTTCTCTGAAGAGCTTCTTGATCTTCTCGGCCTCCAGCTCTTGGAACTGAAACTTCACCATCGTTTCTCCGAAGAGCTTCCTGATCTTCACGTCCTGGACTGGGACTGAATTAGTGGTTGCTCCAATCCTAAGACTCCAGCTCTTAGACCGTTCGACCAGCTACTGGTTCCTCTGACTCTCCACGTGCAGTCAGAACCTGGGACTACACTGCTTCAAACTGTAAGCCCATCTGATAAATCCCTTTTTCAAATATACTCATTCTGTGTATTCTGTTAATCTAGAGAACCCTGTCCAATACAGGCAGAGAGAGGGAGAGCACATGGGCTGTGCTCCTCACATCACATAGGCCAGAAGCAAGAAAGAGAGCAGGGGAGGAGGAGCCATATATAATCCCCAAGGCTGTACCTGTTGGGGTATATGGGGACAAAGAAAGCACTGCCTGACAGCAAGGAACAGGATTCATTTAGGAACAAAACCTGGAAGGAGACATCTGACCAGGGAGAGAGCCCATGAGAGTCAGAAGGCTGCCTCCTTATAGACTTGGGGCTTTTTATGGGGCAGGGAAGGGGGGTACAGGAGAAGTTGTGTAAGCCACTGGTTGGTGGGCTAGTGACCAGGTTAACTCAGGGCAGGGCAATGGTCAGGTACTTCTCTTTTTTTGTTCTTTGTTTTCATTCCTCCTCCAGCAAGTCCTCATGGCCAGACCTCATCGTGCCCACAGTACCCCCAGGGACCACCTCCTCCAGCCTCACCCTCCCGGCCTACTGACTACCACCCAGGTGAATCCATTACAATGAATTTATCCACTCCTGGGATTACAGTCCTTATGACTCAACTATATCGACCTTGAACATTAATAAATGAGCTCTTTAGGGGGCTTTTATATCTAACTATAACAACATGCCTCACTTAACACATATGTATTGAATACCTTCGGTGGACCAGGCACTGATTTAGGTCCTAGAAGTTCAGCATAAACAGGACAGACCAAGTCCCAGGCTGCACAATGGCAGGAGCATAGGCTCTCAGAAGGGAGTATTCCTGGTATGTAGGAGGAACGGCGCAATGTCCCTGAAACACAGGCAGGAATAAGGGTACGTGTAAGAAATGTGGGAAATTAGAAAAGCGGCAAAAAAGATCTTTGAACTATGAGTAAGCAAAGGTCAAAGCAGAGAGAATAATCAGGGCTATTCTTGTAGTGCAGGAGAGGCACGATGGTGACCAGAGCTGAGGATCGTCACAGCGAATAAGAGAAATAGTCAGACTCTAGGTATTTTTCAAAGTAGAGACCAAAGGAAACGCCAAGGAACAGAGAGTGAGCGGGATTCATAAAAAGAGGACACTCGTGGATGATGCTAAGGTCCTTGACCTGGGAAACGTAATGAATGAAGTTGGCATTTACTGAGATGGGGTCACCCCAGGGAGCAGCAAGTTTCTAGAAAAAGATAGAGCTGCTAGTGCTAGGCATGTTAAATTAGAAATGTCTCTTAGGCAACTGGATGGAAATACCAAGTCAGCAGTTGGCTACGTGAGTCTAAAGCACAGGGCCATGTCAAGACAGTAGGTCAATTTCAAACCTTGGGATATTGTACCTGGACCTGGGGTTAGGACAGTGACTGGCATCATAGCCTGCAGTTGGAAAACATCATTAGAATGTGGCTTATCCTTCCCTCTGCATTACATGTGCAGTCGAGTTCAGGAATGACTTTGGTTTCAATATTTCCATTGACAGCCTATGCGATGGTGGCCATTTATTTGATTGATTAAAATGGGACAGAAATTGATAGTACATTTATGTAGTAGCTCATGTGCCAGGTAAGGAGAAGGCATTTTTTCTACGTGCTTATTGGATATTCTTTTAGTCAAAAGACAATTATAGGAACTCTATTCTGTGCCAGTCACTGACTGTATCAAGATCACAGAATGAAAAATAACCGGCAGTCTGTAGACCTAAGGAATTTAAATTCAGTAGAAGGAACAGGTAACTGGATTGTAGCTGATACTCCCTGATGCAACCATCCTAGCGAGTTGTTAGATTCAAAAGAAAACACTGGCAAAAATTATTGAATTATGTCCACCTATACATCATTAGCCTCCTCTTTTTACATGTGCAGAACTTAAGGCCGGGTATGTCAAAGAAGGCTGGACCTCAAATCCAGGTTTTCTGTTTCTAGGTCAGAACTTGTGGATACAATGAATTGACCCGTCTTGACTCTTTCCCTAAGACTGACATCACTTTGAAAGTATTCTGCAATATTTATGTATTTCAGAAGAAAAGCAAATTGTTTCCAAATTAATCATAGACATTTTCTTTGTGGTACTGGGGATTGAACCCAGGGAGATTCTACCTCCAAGCTATACCTCCAGCCCTTTATTTTATTTTTTGTTTTGAAACAGGGTCTCCCTAGGTTGCTGAGAGTCTCGCTACATGGCTGAAACTGTCCTCAAACCTGCGAACCTCCTGTCTCAGCTTCCCAAGTACTGGGATTACTGGCGAGTACCACCATACCTGGTTTTATTTGTAGACAATTTTTTTTTGGCAGTACCAGGGATTGAACCCAGGGGCATTCTACCTCTGGGCTACACCCCCAGCCCTATTTTTTATTCTTTATTTTAAAACAGGGTCTCACTAAGTTGCGGAGGCCTCACTAAGTAGCTGAGGCTAGCCGCGAACCCGGATCCTCCGGTCTCCGCCTCCCAAGTACTGGGATTACAAGTGTGCGCCACCATGCCTGGCTATTCGTAGACATTTTTAATGAGCATTCAACATGTCAAAGGGTGTGAATATTTGAAATATTACATAACACTGCTCCAGCTCTTTCTAAGTTGGTTTGAACAAGTCGCATCATGCCGCTGAACATCAGTTTTCCCATCTGTAAGGTGGGAAGAAAAATAACTGTTTAGTGACGTTGACATAAGGTTGAAATAAAACAAAGGACCCTCAGTGGAATGCTGGGCTCAGAGCAAGTGCGGGCACACCTGACTCTGTGGTCATTGTTTCCCTGATGAGGCACAGCGGAGGCGCAGGGCCTTCTGCACACCCATGTAAATCCCCTTGTTATTAGTTTTGGATTAGCTAGACCACTGGTCTGACAAATTAGTGAATAAACTTTTAGGGATTAAAACAAAAGATCTCTTGCCAAATAGTTTATTTTTACTGTCTCAGAGGTATTATTTTTTGTGCCCTAATCTCCTCTATCTATTTAAGTTTGTCTTCCTTCTGAAGAACTCATTTCATTGATAGGAATTTAAAAGCTACTGAAAAACAGAGCACTGGAAAATAATGTCTACATTTCATTCCTGCTTTCAATTCTGATAAACCAGTGCCTACAAAAATAAAATGATTAAGGAGTTAGGACTGGTAGAAACCTGGAAAACAATTTTAAAAACCTAATCGACATATTCAAAATTAGAAGTGAGCGTAGCAATTTAAGAATATTTCTTTTTTATTTTATATATATACATACATATATATAATATCTATCTATATACATATACATACACACACACACATACACACATACATACACGCACACAAACACACGTACATACACACTAGGAATTAATCCCAGGGGTGTTCTACCTCTGAGCTACACCTTTGGCCCTATTTTAGTTTTTCTGTTTTGAAACAGGGTCTCACTAAATTGCTGAGGCTTCAACCAGAGATCCTCCTGTTTTAGCCTCCAAGTACTAGGATTATAGGCATGCACCACCATGCCTGGTTTTAAGAGTGCTTTTTGAGCAACCAGGGTGGGAGTAGGGGGCAGCTGTGAGACAGGACCTGGAACATCTATCCTGTGTCCTCTGCTCCCGATTGCCGTGTATGTGTCTCTCCATTACACATTTACACCCATGTTATTTTTTTATGTTTTTATTGGTGCATTGTAGTCTCACATCACAATGAGTATCGGTTTGGTATTAACATACATGCACACAGCTCTTGGTGTTCCTCCCTCCCCCGCCTCCCCCCGACATGTAGCACTGAGGATGATGTTAGTATAATCTCATATATATGCACCCATGTTATTTTGACAAATAAGAAAACTGAGGGTCAGAGTGGCCATGTCCCAGGTCTTAAGTCACAGCAGTAATAAGTTAAATAATGAGAAACCAGGGACATCTACCTCTAAGTCCAGTTCTCTCTCTAGTATATCACTACATCTACTACTGCCGCCATGGTCAGCATTTCTCATGTGATAACTGATCTTTATTCAGCTACTAATCATCATGGCTTTGTCATAGATACTGAGAAAGTGCACAAAAGGAGATGGGCTTCGGCGCTGCAACTGAAGGGGAAAGGCCCAATGTCCCTAACTTTCTTGTAAGGTTGGACCTCTGTACTACTAATCTTACAGGTTGGTAATTCTGTAATGGAAACCATGTGATTGTATGCATTTTGGTCTATTTAACAACATCCTTGGCTTCTATCCATCAGATGCCTGTGACAATCACAATCTCCCAGATGTTACCACATGTCTTTTGGAACAAAACCTCCCCTGAGTGAGAACTGGACTGGAGTCGTCTGGGGCCAGGGACCACCTGTAGATATATTGCTGCTTAATTACTTGCTCAAGACCTGACCATGGAGGATATTTAAATACATATATGTCGACCACCAACTGATTTCTTCGTTGATGAACTCGATCTTTTTGTTCCTTTCTGACTACACTATTTATGTGTCTAGAGGTTGGAAACTCATGGTGATACCAGAAGACAATTTAGCACCAGCTAAAGGCCACTTCCCTCAGAGTGTATTTGCCTGCCCTTTAGAAACTGAATTTGCATCTTTTCCCCATAGTTCCTCAGGGTTCTCCCTTTCCACACTCTGCTCTCCCAGGATTAAATTTTGCAATGACCCCAGAGCAGGACCCCCCTAGAATTCAGAGTCCCCTGGTAAATCCCTCCATGGGAGGGAATATTTAATGGGGCTCCCACACTTTTGTCCCTTTCTCTTACAAATACCAGCAACCGGGTGTCCAGTTGGTCTATCTCATCACCCTGCTTCCTCTCCTGGATGGTTCTTTCTGCTCTCTGAGGTGATTAGTTAGTTATAAATTCTCTTCTTACCTCCCCTGTCCACCTTGCTGCCTGTGCATTCCAAGTCGAAGGATGGCAGGATCCTGATGTGCCATGTGGGTAATCCCAGAGCTGAGCATGGGGCCTAGGACCAGTCATTGTTGAATTAATCAAGTGCACACCTATAATCCCAGTACTTGGGAGGCTGAGACAGGAGGATTGAATATTCGAGGCCAGCATGCGGTAACTTAGCAAGACCTTGCTTCAAAACAAAATCAAGCAACAACAAACAAAATCAAGGGCTAGGGTATAGCTTAGAAACAGGAAGCCTCTGGGTTCAATGTCCAGTGTCAAACAAACAAACAAACAAACAAACAAACAAACAAACAAATAGCCTTCCTATTTGCTAAGTAATCTGGTGACAGATGCCACAGATGCTCTACCTGGGCACTCATGGGTCCTGGGCACTCACAGGTCCTGGTAACTCAGGGGCCCTTTGCTCTGCCTGCTGTATTCTGAGGAGTCTCTCTGACTTCAGGACCTACTCGGCTACTAGTGGGGCAGGCAGAGAGCTGACACCCCAGCCTTAGCCTGCTGGCAAGGATGGCGGGAACACGGCAGGTGAACACCCCAGCCCCCTGCCCCAGGAGTGAGACAACTACTGACTGTCTCCCAGTGTCCTCAGGGGGCCCGAGGCCCAGGGGCCGCGACTGGTCACCTGCTTATTAACGCACCCTGTGTGGCCTCCGTCCCTGCGTCCCTGCCTTTCCTCACCCCGTGTTAGCTTGCCCAGTCCCTGTGTTAGTTTACCAGAGCTGAGTTGACAAAATGCCACAGGCTGGGAGACTTGAACAACTGGAATTTCTTCCTTTGCAATTCTGGAGGCTAGAAGTCAGACGGGGTGTCATCAGGTTACATCCTTCTGACGCCTCTCTCCTGGGCACATAAATGTCTGTCCTTTCCTCCTGTACCATACAGACTCACGTATGTTCTATGGCTGTGTCCTAACACCATTTTCCCATAAGGATCCCAGGCATGTTGGAGCCCCCCCCAATGAACTCATTTTAACTTACTTACTTATTGAAAGACCCTGACTCCAAATAGAATCACATTCTAAAGTACTGGGGATGTGGATTGGGGGATGATACGTTCAACTCCTAACACCCACCAACCTATTTCCTGCTTTCATCTCCCAAATTAACTCCTGGCCCTCAAATTCCTGCTTCTTTGCTCCTGAGGAAGCCCAGGTTAAGGCCAATTTTCTCTACCTACCCTTTTTCATTTTCTGTAAATTTCTTGTCAACACTTCTCCTACATATAGGGAGGCTGAGATTTGGGAAGGACACACGTATTCCCAAATCTTCCTTATGTTTGTTTGTTGTTTTCTGTGGTGCTGGAGAACCCAGGGCCCTGCACATGCTGGGCAAGTGCTCTGCCACTGAGTCACAGCCCCAGAAAGTCTTAAAGGAAAGTGTGAAGGAGCTGTGGTTAAACACTGAGTTGAAGGTTGGCATCCTCCTGTCTCAACTTCCTGGTTCTGCGGTAGGTTCTCAGTGATCTCCAGAAAGTCTCTGGAAAGCTTCCAGAGGGTCCGTGATACTGCAAATAAATGTCTTAGCTGTCCTAAGAAGTTTCTGTTTCCTGAAAAGTCACTCAGCCTTTTCAAAGTTCCCATGTGGAAGGGAAGCCTGTCGATACCTACAAAACTATATTTCTATTTCTCAGATCATGTTAACCAGCTGCTACAGAGCACAGGCTGTAGGGGGTGCAGTGAACTGGCCGAAGGGAAAGAGATGCATAAGGTCTTTTCCCCACAAAGTCCCCTGTAAAAAAATTAGATATGCTATATAATTTTTCTTAATAAGTCTTCAAAATATGGTATGTGTTTTATACTTACTGGCGCACTTCAGTGAACAGCACTCCCTCATTAACCACGCTTAAGCGTTCAGTAGTCACCAGCGTCTAGTGGCTACTGTACTGAAGAGCACAGTTCTATAAACCCAGTCTCGAGTGGCCTATCAAAACATCTGGAGGACTCAGAGCCAGGAGAAGAAATGCTTCTGGAAGATGTCCTGGAGAACTCTGCAGGTCATGAGAGAATGCCACACCTTCCCGCTCAGCAGGTGTTGCTGCGAGCTCGGCCCTTGGGCGGGTTGACTTTGGAGATCCGCGCCTCTCTGAGTCAGTTTGTTCACCTGCTCAATGGTGATAGCGCCATCCAGCTGTTTGTCTGCTCCCCTGAACGTGTTGCTCTGAAAGATGTGTGTGGAGCTGGTGTACTCACAGAGGTCTCAGGCTCGCCAGCCTCTCGTTAAGGTTCTGATGCATCAGATCTGTCTCCTTCCTCGTTGCAGTTATGATAGTCAACCCCCAATAAACAAAAAACAAAGGTTCGTGGGATGTGGACAGTCAGCCAGTCAATCAACAGTGAATAGCGTGTGTAGAGCAGGTTCCCTGTGTCCACATCCACATAACCCCCACAATAGAGACACCCTGACCACAAAGCAGCAGCTTCATCCGGGGAACACCAGTGAGAACACTGGGTTCCACTTCATCTCGGCAGAGCCAGAGCTCTGAAACCAAACCAAAGCATGAACGAACCAGCACATGGCAGTGTTTAGGGTGATCTGGAGCCATAGCTCCTTTTATCCTAGGCAGTTCCTATCCCTGGAACCATAATTCCTTTATCCTAGGCAGTTCCTATCCCTGGAATCATAACACCTTTTATTCTAGGCAGTTACTATTCCTGGCAGCAGGAGATACATGATTAAAACATGAACAAAACTGCTTTCTTCAACAAACTTAGAAACCGAGCAAATAAGGAAATAAACATATATTCCATATATAATTATGTATATGTCCAGATGTAAAGACATGGATATGCAATTATGGATGTATCCAGATATAAAGACATGGATATGTAATTATGGATGTATCCAGATATAAAGACGAGAGATAGGAAGGCAAAGAAGCAGGAGGAGGAGAGAGGTGGGGTGGGGGAACTGAGCATGGTCCAGGAGCATCTCTTTGAAGGCGGCATTTGGATGGGGATCAGAACAAAGAGAGGAGCAGGGTGAGGGCACATGTAGGCTCAGGAGCTGGGTGGGGGGGTGGCAGTACTGTCAGGCTGGGCAGAGGGAGGGAGGGTGAGGGTGACAGGAGCCTCAGGATGCCAGATCCAGCCAAATTTGAACAGAGTGTGGGGCCTGATTCTTGGTTTGGTGCCACTGAGAGCAGGGAGGTGACGTCATCCAATTTACACTTTTAAAAGACCAACCTGGCATCTCCGAGGAGAATGACGTGGATGCAGGGAAGCTTTTTGTGGGCTGTTGCAGCAGCCCACGGGACAGGTGACAGGGGTGTTGACAAGGGTGATAACAGCGAAGGGCCCGAGAGACAGTCCAAACTGCAATCACACTGGAGAGATGCAGGTAAAGAGAACAGAGCACAGACTTTGAGGTCAGAAAACCAGCATCAGGCCCTCCCTCATTATTTTGGCAGCCTGAGATGCCGGGTAACTTATCACAGGTCTGTGATGCAGGTCCTTTCATATCGCTAAGGCCAATAATCATGGCTATGCCTGGCACTATTTTGGCCACTGATTGCTGCAAAGCAAGCATCCCAAAGATTAAACAATTACAACCTATGGTGCCTTAAGATAGTAACAATCTACAGTGTTTCATGATTCTGTGAGTTGAACAGGTAATTCTTGTTTTCTGATTAGAGTTGGCTGGAGCAGAGAGGTGACCCGAGGTTGGCACTGCAGCCATTGCCTGGCAGCCGAGCTGGGAGCTGAGGCTGCTGTCCAGTTGTCACGATCCTCTTCTGTTTGGATCTCTCCACGTGATGACTTAGGTTGCTTCACAGCAGGGCAGCTGGTTTCCAGGAAGCTGTGTTCACACAGGTAAAAGTGGGAGCTTCAGGTTCCCAAGGTCTGCCTGTAGAAGTCACGCAGTGTCACCTCTACCACGTTTCTGTTGTTCCAAGCCCTGATGCAAAAAGAGTCACCAGCGTGTCGAGGTCACATGGGGTAGGATGGGAGACACAACCATAGAAATCACTGGAAATGCAATCTCAGACACCGTGCTAGAAGGGGGTCCTCTCATAGTCTGTGAAGGAAGCAAGAGAAAGGAACTCTGACAATACCCAGCTGCACCATTTCAACAGGCCACTGAACCTCCCTGCACATTTGACCCCTCATGTTAAGAAGATAACGATACTCTCCATGTGGGGATTTCTGAGGACAAAAAGCATTATAGTGCCCCCTTATTTGTGCTTTCTCTCTCTCTTTCTCTGTCTCTCTCTGTCCACAGTTGCCTGTGCTCAATGGTGATCTAAAAGTAATACTGCATTTCCAGTAAAATGAGATAGGTTGAGAGAGTGAGGGAGAGAATGCATTCAAATAACTTTTATTACAAAGTAAATTGCTATAGTTGCTCTATTTAAATAGCAGTTGCTGTTAATCTTTTACTTTGCCTAACTTATAGAATAAACTTCACCATAGGCATGCATATGTAGGAAGGGACACAGTCCATGTAAGGTTGGTACTATCTATGGTTTTCAGCACTCACTGGGGGTCTTGGGGTGCACCCCACAGAGAAGGGGGGCACTGTGTTATATGCAGGGAACTTAGAGGAGTGTGGGGCATACAGTGAGCACACTCCCTGTTAGTTGTTATTTGTTATGGTGGTGGGCGGCTGTCTTCATGAACACGGAGTGTGGAAACATCAGAACTTGAATTCACTAGCAGAATTGAGTCTAGTTCACAGGATCTGCTGGCATCTAGACCCATGGGCATTCAACCTCCCTAGAGCTGGGGCTGTCACCTGGGTCACACAGGGGACTGTCTGTCAATGAGACGGTAGATATAAAATCACTTGGTGTGCCACAGCCATTCATATTTGGGTATTATTGTCACTGAAATAATTGGGAGATCATCCCAAAAAAGATAATCAGGCCAAAGGACCCACGTAAATGACAGTTAATGATAAAAAAAATATGATGGAGGAAAGAAGGTACAATGGTTATTTCTCAAACACATTTTAAAATTTCCTTGCAGGCCTCCCAGGCCTCCATGAGCCTCCCAACATTAATTTCACTCTAAAAGCCCTGTGCTAGGTATTACCATTATCTCCTGCTAGTAATCAGAGGTGGGGACTCCGTGGCCTAAGATAGGTAAAGTTATTTATTCTGTCACTCTTGAAAGTGGTGAAGCCAGGACTCAGACCCTGGCTGTCTTGCTCTAGAGGCCAAGTTCTTGATATCATCAAGATATCAAGTATCTTGATATCAATCTCATGATATGCTCCTTCTCTAACAGGGCTTGGAGACTCCAAATTGAAAGAAAAGGGGAAAATATCAGATGCATAGAAAGCAGGTATTTCCAAGCATAACCAAGAAACAATTTTGTGAACAGCAGAGATAAGTTCTGCACCAGAATACATATTAAAACAAATTCTTTTCTCTCCAATCCATAACCCAAACCAGTTTTTCAACCGGTTTGGAATTAACTTTTATTTGTGTAGAGTTTTTAAAAATCATAGTATTTGCCGGGCATGGTGGCGTACGCTTGTAATCCCAGTACTTTGAGAGGCGGAGACTGGAGGATCTGGGTTTGCGGCCAGCCTCAGCTCTCTCTCTCTCTCTCTCTCTCTCTCTCCCTGTCTCTCTGTCTGTCTCTCTCTCTCTCTCTCTCTCTCCTTAGTGAGGCCCTCCGCAACTTCGTGAGACCCAGTTTCAAAATAAAGTATAAAAAATAGGGCCGGGGGTGTAGCACGGAGGTAGAACACCCCTGCGTTCAATCCCCAGTACCGCAAAAAAAAAAAAATCATAGTATTTCACGTTGTATAGCATCAAACAAGAACGTTCCTGCTCATTAACTCCTTAGATCTCTAGGAGACAGGTGTCACAGATTTTCTTTCCTGGGGAAGTTTGAGAGTGGCAGAGTCTTGAAATGTAAGTGGTTTTAGAACAAGGTCTCTGGATTCAGACCAGCAATTTCCTTCCGTATGCTTAGCTCTGTGTATGAGACATGTCAGCTCTTGAGTAAATGTTGTGTTCTTTGTGTTGCTTCAAAGACCTGCATGTCTATAACTTCTCCTGCCTCAGGGCCTTGGCACTTCCCCCTTCCTCTGTTAAGCAACAAGTACTGTCCATTGTTCTGGGCTAAATAATAACCCCCACAACATCTAGAAGTCCTAAGTCCCAGTACCTGTGAATGTGACATAATTTGTAAATAGAGTCTTTGCAGATTTATCAAGTTCAGGTGAGGTCTTTATGGTTGGCCTTAATCCAACATGACTGCGCCCTTGTATGAAGGGACATTTGGACATAAAGAGACATTCATAGAAAAGACAACGTGCAGACACAGGCCCATGACAGCTATCTACATGCCAAGAATATGGAGGCCACCAGAAGCTGGGAGAGAGGCTTGGGGCACATTATCTCTAACAGAGGCACCGACCCTGCCAACACCCAGATCTCCATTCTGGCTCAAGAACTGTGCCAGGCGTGTTAACTTTCTGTTGCTTAAGCCACCCAGTTTGTGGTGCTTTGTGGCGGTGGCCACAGGACTCTGATCTCCGCATCATCTCTCCACAACTGACTCTCTGAGCTTAAATGTAACCTCGCTAGGGAGGCCTGTCCTGAGCTCCTCCAAAACTGCCCCGACTCATTCCTACCTTCATTTCACTTTGATATTTCTTTTCTTATCCTAATCTGAATATATATATATATATATATATATAATATATGTATATAAGTTATTTTTATATTAAGTTATTTATATAGTTATTTAATTATTTCATTGTTATATATATATATGACATATTTAGAGTTCCATGTAATTATATATATAGTTATAGTATACATGTTATATATACTGTATTTATATATATAGTTCCATATAATTATATATAGTTATAGTATATATGTTATATATACTGTATTTATATATAGTTCCATATAATTATATGTAATTATAGTATATATAGTTATACAGCATATATGTTATAGTTTTTACATATATAGTTATTTAATTGTTTATTGAAAGTCTACCTCCCGCATTAGAATGTTAGCTTTGTAAAGCTATGTACCTTATCTGTCTTGTCCATCAAGAGATCTTGGCATAACAAGCCAATGATATGACCAGTGAGGAAGGGAAGGGGAGGGGAGGCAGGCGGGAAGGAGGGACGAAAAAAGAAAGCAGAGAGAAGATGAAGCTGGGTCTGTCTCCTTCTGTGAAAGTGCTGTGTATTACAAAGAAATGTGCAGCTGTTATTACTGCGAGCTTACCATCATTATATTTTTCTCTGCTTGGGCCCACTGGCACGCCTTCATGTCCCGATTTTGGAGACTAGATGAAGAAATCTGCCGCCTCCCCGGATATGTTTATCCACAGTGTTAGTTCTTCATCAACTGTAGATCCTTTTGACTTTGAAGTGTACTGATCCCAAGACCTACTAAAAATAAATATTTGCCTTATTAACATGCCTGCTCATTTTCAAATTGCCTTTTCTTTTCCATCCCAGAGTCGATTCTACAGCTGGGGTTTGTGTAACCTTTATGGATCTCACTTTACTTCTAATTACATGTGTTCTTCATTTGTGACTAACAGTAACTCTTGTCACCAATCCTGTCAAATTTGATCCATGACACTTTAATTATTATAATTTCTTTCCCCTGTAATAGTAGCAAGAGTGTCCACATAAATTTTTGTTAGGCTCGTTCTTCTTTACCCAGAGAAATGACAATTTGGATTGTAAAGAAGCAGCTGTGTAGTGGGGCCCTGGGTGCGCTCTTTAAATAGCTGCACCGCCTTCATCCCTCCCTCCTGGGGGTGATTCACTTCAGTGCACTATTGTTCTGCAGGGGAAGGAGCAAGGGGAACAAAGACAAAACCTCATGTCCTGTTGAGCAGGTCTCTCAAGTTTCCTTTCCTTTAAGATGGGGACATGCTACAGTTTGGATGTTCAGTGACCCCCAAAGGCCCATGTGCTAAAGGCATGGTCCCTAGCTTGGCACTATTGGGAGTTGGTGGAAACGTTAAGAGATAGAAACCTAGTGAGAGGAATTCAGGTCATTGGAGGATGACGTTGAAGGGGATTTGGGGACTTGGCCCCTTTTTCCTTCTCCTTTCATATCCCAGCCATGTGGTGAGCAATTTTATTTTGCCACATCTTCTGCCATGATGTCCCACCACAGGCCAAAAGTCCAGAACCTCACTCAGCATGTCACTGTGTTGGAGATAGAGCATTTAAAGAGGTGTTCGATGTTAAATGAGGTCATTGAGTTAGGCCCCAATCTACTATGCCTGGTGTACTTATAGGAAGAGGCGATTAGGATGCAGACACCCACGTGAGGACACAGGGAGAAGAGAAGAGAGACTCAGAAGGAGCAAAGCCTACCTACACCTTGACCTCAGACTTCTGGCCCCTGGAACTATCGCAGACAAATTGCTGGTACCCAGTTTGAGGTACTTTGTTACAGCAGCCCCAGGAAACTAATACAGTATCATTATCAGGATGGAGCCTTGTGGGTGGCTCCCACCATCTAGAGCTACACGCAGTTCCTGGAATGCACCCACAGCCTCAGCTGTGGCCTTGTCCCAGACGGCTGCACGTGAGTGAGAACTGCAGGATGGAATCCTTAAGTGAGCGGGCATGAGTTTTCCCGCGTCCTCATCTCCTTTTATCCCTGCACTCTCCCTGTCAGCTCTCTTTCCACTTCACCTTGGTTTTGTTTAGTCACTGTCCCCCTCTATTTCGTAGATGTGGGGACTTCACTGCTGAGAAGAAAAGCAGTTTTCCAGAGGTCCCGGCATGATGTCCTGTGACGGCACCATGCTACAGAGGATACTGGAGCTGGCAGAGGTTAATGCTTGCCCACGGATACCTAACACTCGCATTTTGACCTTGAAGTCCCCTCTCTGCCCTCAGAGTAGGCAAAGGCTGGTCATTCTTCAAACGATGATATTTCCTTCCAATTGCAATGAATTATACAATATTTTCATAATAAAAATGGTTCTGTGTTGTTTAGAGAAAGGATGGGATTGATATTGAGCGAAGAATTCACCTCTGCCAAATTCCGGTGATGTGAATGAGCGAGGTTTCCACATGCCAAAGAACACAGCGAGAGATCCAGCAATCACACTTCCATGGCAGAGGGACTGGGGCCAGGGCAGGAGTCAAAGCGCCTTTGTCTCAGAAGCAGCTCACCTTCTGAGCAGCATTTGGATGAGTTAGGTCACTTTCTTTATTTCACTTTTCATTCATTATTTTGATAACTTCCATTGGCATAAAAAGTCAGCTACATTTGGGGTGAGACATCTTGGGGCGGGGGGAGTCAGGCATTCTAGTTGCCTGAGCTTGGGCAGATCCTTTTAATCTCACTGAGACTCAATTTTCTCTTCAGTAAAATGAAAGTAGTTAAAATTAGCATGGTGGAGGTTTGCTGAGAGAATTAAACATTTTAAATGCCTCCTATAGAATTTGAGATATCAGACTTGATCCATAAATTTTAATTCCCCCTGCCCTGGCATCAATTTTCCGATCTTCACAATGTACATAACACTTCCATTGTCTAACTCTCAAGGCAGTTGTCAGGGTTAAATTAGGTGTTGTGTTTGCAGGCAACGAGAAGATTTTAAAGTGTTATATCCGTGTAAGGTTACAGCAGTTACCCTTTCAGCTATTACGTCCCAGAATATTGCAAGTGAAAGTTGTTCAGCAAATGCATACTGAATTGAGTTATATTAAGCAAACGCCCCTCCTTAAATTTCTTGAGTCACAATGGCAAAGTTATTAGCATTTGTGAATTAAAGAAAGGAGAGAAAACAATTTGAATGTTGGCTTTAAGTTGTAATGCCTACTTTAAGTGACCAAGGAACAATTTAGTCCACGGGAAATAGACAGTTACAGTTATGGTTTTCTAACACACAAATCATTGCACAGTCAAGGTTAAATTGATTTTCACTTCCAAGATCAGGCTGCTTTCAATATGTTAAGGAAAATATACAGGACACTGTTTTTAAATGTTTCTGAAGGTGATTAAAGGATGGTCCACATGAATGATAAGTCCAGAGTTTTAATAATTTTACTTTATTAATAAGATAGCACAGTAATCAAATGGGAAAGGATAGCAGGTCTCAACTTCAAAGTTGCAAAAAGTAGGAGGAAACCTAATAGCTGCTTATGTCCCAGACTAAATAACATGATGATAGAAGAATGTCAGCTGGACTATTAAGGTTTTTCTGGAAGAGCACAATTACTTGGCCGTGTAGATGAGTTCCTTGGTTCATAAACTCTCCACTCCTCAGCTCAGTCCTCACACGTGTAGATAACGTCATGGTTTATAAAGAGCTTTCCAATCAATGTAAGCTCATGTCATTCTTATGCTAACATGATGAATTGTTTCATTCCTCATTAGACAACTGAGAAAACTAAAACTCAGAGAAGTTTGTTATAAGACGGACTAGAAGTTCACATACAGGTTTTTAATTCCCAAGTTCATGCTCTTTGAAACCCATGATATCTTCCTGCCACCCAACAATGAAATTAGTATCTTATCCATCTCATCCTGTGTCTCCTCTTATGGGAACCTAGCTTTGAGGAATTAAGTCACTAGTAATGATGAGCATCCTAGTAAGTGATTTAGATTGAGGTACCAAGATTTTGGAGTGTAGACTCTCTGACTTTTCTAAGTCATTCTCCAGTGGAAGTAAGATCTGGGATTCTTCCACAAGGACATGACTTATAATTCATGTCAAAAACATATTTTAGAGGGGAGGAGGAGAGCAAGCCATTTTTATTGGGTGCCTGCTGTCATCCCAGAGCGTACAAGGCATTAGGTGCACAGCGAGAAGAAAGGAACCTAGACTTTGGCCTTGTCTGAATCCAAAGACTGGATGAAGAGCTGTGGTGCTGCAAAAGAATTATGTCTGGAGTTTATACAAAAATAAAGCAACACACACACACACACACACACACACACACACACACTCACACACAAGAAGGAAGAATATGGTTTCACTCTCCTCTGAAGATATTCATTGCTAAGTCTGGGGGAAGGTCCAGGAATCTGTATTATTCCAATATCTCCAGGTATGCCAATGGCAGACATACTTGAAAACCAGTAAAAAGTTGTGAAGAACCTGGGTTCTAAGCTTGGGTTTGAATTCTGATTCTGTTCAGCCTGAGACAAAAGCCTGAGGGTGAGTGCTTTCTTGAGACAGGTAGTCCCAGGGAGCAGACAAAGGACCAGGGAGTGGAGAAGGGAAGGAAAGAGGGACAGCAATGCATGGATGCTCCTGGAATATTGACTTCTGCCATGACAACCAAGGTCTGATCACACACTGCAACCCAAGAAGACACACAGAATGAACCTTGGGGACATCCAGCTGGAGAAAGGGGGCACCCATTTATGCCCTGGTCCCATACTCCTCCATCAAAGGTTAGCCAGAGCCTCATTCATGTCCAGGCTTCATAGGTGGGCCACCTCAAGACCACAGAGATGCCTGGACCAGAGGGGAGATCGGCAGGTTGGGCATGATGGAGGTGCCCTCAGTCTACACCACCAGGAAGCTGGTCTCTGCCATTGCAAAGCTGGTCACTGAAGCATGAAAGAAAGAAGAGAGGATGAGAGGCAATGTCTAAGGGGTATCTGATGCAGCCCTATCCCATTTGACTTCTAGGTGGCCTCAGACTTCTTCCCACACCCTGCTCACCCTCGTTGACTGCAGGGGAAAACTAGGGGCATGCATGCTCAGCTACTAGAGTTATTGAGTGGGTTAATCAGATCATGTTCAACTTAGCACAACGTCCAGCACATAAACCAGGACTTGAATAATGTGACCTTGCCTTCATGTCGTTCCCCTTTTAAACACATAGAGTTCTGAATCCCTCTGCAGCCCGCCCTCCTCCAGGTCCCCACGGGGACCCTCTGTAAGATTCTCTCACCTCACCCAGTGAAGCCGGGACACAAAACCCACCTGAGCTTTATCAGGAGATGAAAGACAGGCCCATACTCCGAAGCCAACAAAAACACAAAAAGTCACAGTGTTTGTTCTGCAGAGCAGAGGGTGAGGCTTGATCTTTAAATACAGAGTTTTTTTTTTCAATCAGAAAAAAACAAGATAGGATAAAAGCTGATATATTTTTTAACATAAAGGGTTAGATCAAGCCTCAAACATGTGTACTCAAAAGAAGAAAAAATGAAAGATTCCCAGGCACTGTGAGGGCCTCTGGCACAAGAGAGATATATACATTAATTTTAGTTTCTATACATTTTTGATTGGGATGACAGTACGTTGCAAACAGCAGTACACAAGGTGAGCATAGGAACTTCCTGAGTTTAGAAATAACATGCTCTGAGTGAGAAAACTCTTGTGGATTTCCACTGTAATGGGAAGGAGGTGACCCAGCCATGATGTCTTCCAAAGGTTCACTGAGAAAAGGACAGAAAGAGAGATGGACACGTCCTCAGGGAGAGTAGGGAGCAAACTTAGGAAAGTTGAGCTTAGATGTAGTTCATTCATTCATTCATTGAGTGGACTCAGCCTATCATTATCAGCCCCTTGCACAGATGTGGACATATTTCTTGCAGATGTAGAGAAGTCTTATGTTCTATGGGGTCGGACAAGACTTCCAGAGAAGGTGATGTTGGAGCTGAATTCCAGCATTCACCTGGTGCTTGGTTGGTAGCCAGGGATGAAGGGGGAAAGGCCACATTCTATGCTAAAGTAAAAAAGCAAATCTAGAAGGACTAAAACTTAATGATTTGTACACTTGAGGCTGAAATACCAAGTCTCATCATTGAGCAGCACAAGCATTGGAATGAGGAAGCCTGACTCCAATCCCTTGCTTGTTCACTCTAATTACTTGTCACCTTTACTTCTGCATCACACAAGGAGGCTTGCTGCTCAGAAACTCTGAGTAACTTGCCCCAAACCAGCCTCCCTCAATTGAATAGGTTTAAAGAAGTAAGGAGCTAAACTGGACTGGTGGAGCTTGCCTCTAATCCCAGTACTTGGGAGGCTGAGTCACAAGGATCGCAGGTTCATAGCTAGCCTCAGAAACTTAGGGAGACCTTGTTTCCAAATAAAAAATGAAATATGACTGGGTGTGTGTAGCTTGGATGTAGAATGCTCCTGGGTTCAATCCCCAGCACCACACGCACAAGCACACACACACACTCACACACACACAAAGGAATGAAGTAAGGAACTAGCTGACATGAAGTCTCACTCATACTCTGTCGTATTTATGGTCTCAACCCATGTGATGCTATCATTCAGCATGTGAGGACAGGATGCAGAGGGCTGATCTCTATGAAACTGTGGCCAGAGTATTTCTTAGAAATAAGCCCATTTTTTTTTCTGTGTATTCAGTATGGTTAACAAAACAGAAGCTCTGGATCCAGGGGAGAGGAGAATTCTGGTCATCAGGGAAGATCTTCCCAGTGGAAGGGTGAAGATGGATGATCTAGGTTCTCCATGACCTGAACAAACCATCCCTTCCCATCCTTCTGTCTCTGTCCCTCTTCTGCTCATTAACCCAATTGCCCAAGGGAAATGTTTTAGGAAAAGAAGAATCCTGCTCCATGTTATTCCATCAAACACTGCTCCATCTCTGTGGCTCCCGCCCAGCAGTCACTTCTTTTACTTGCTGTGTTTCATTGAATTCATGACATTTAAAACCTTATAGTACCACATTTTAGCTTAGTTTTTCTTTACGACATAATCCCACATTTTATTTTTATTTGTTCTCTTCTTATGCCTTCTCTAGTAGAATGTAAATTCTATGAAGGCAAGAATTCTTTATTCCCTTATATTTTCACCCAGGGATGTTCTACCTGTGAGCTATACCCCCAGCCCTATTTAACATTTTATTTTTTTTTATTTTGAAACAGGGTCTCACTAAGTTGTGGAAAGCCTCACTAAGTTGCTGAGGTTGTCCCTAAACCTGTGATACTCCTCTTCTAACCTTCCAGGTATGGGCTACCATGCCCACCTTCAAATGAGGTTCTTAAATAATTAGTAAATGGGTATGTGAATGATTAATTGATAAGCTTGTAACTGCCAGTACCTTGGAAAGGAAGTCACTGCGGGAATGGCAGCTTTTTTTGTTTTCTTTATTTTTACCGAATTACACAAAATTTGTTTCATGTATTCCAGCCCCAAACATCAATCATCTCTGACCTTCCCTTGCTTTCAGGCTCTACAGATCAGGAAGTGCTCATCTTTCTCATTAATTCTACCTTGCAGTTACCTGTCCACATCCCCCCACCTCTGCTGAAATCATTCATCAACTGGGCCACCATAATCACACATGGACTGTTCTCTCTTGGGTCAGTCTTCCCTGGTCCCTAGACCGTAACCAGAAAGATCTTTCCAACATGAAGATCTGACTGTGTCAACATGTTTGAATGCTTTCCCATGATTCAGAAGGATTTCAAAATCTTCAGCACTCCAGCATCATTTTGTTCTTTACATTTATACCCTAGGCTTCAGCAACAATGACACGCTGACAGTGCTTTCTAGCTCTTCTCTAGGAGATGTCTACTCATCATGCTGCATTTATTTATTTATTTATTTATTTATTTATTTATTTATTTATGTGCAGTACTTGGGATTGAGCCCCGGGGCATTCTACCTATGAGCTACACCCCCAGTCCTATTTTTTAATATTTATTTTTGAAACAGGGTCTCACTAAGTTGCGGAGGGCCTCACGAAGTAGGTGAAACTGGCCGCGAACCTGCAATCTTCCTGTCTCAGCCTCCCAAGTACTGGGATTACAAGCATGTGCCGCCACGCCTAGCTTGTTGTCTGTCTCTTCTAAGCTTATAAATTTCTTTTTTTTTTGTGGTACTGGGGACAGAACCCAGGGGCCTTTGACCTCCAGGCTACACCCCAGACCTATTCTTTTTTTTGTAATTTTTTGTTTGGAAACAGGGTTTTGCTAAGTTGCTGAGAGCCTCACTAAGTTTCTGAGGCTGACTTCAAACCTGAGACTCTCCTGTTTCAGCCTCCCAAGTACTGGGATTACAAACGTGTGCCACCACACCCGGCTTGCTTATAAACTTCTTGATCCAAAAGACTACATGTTGTTTTTCTTAATTTGCCATATTCTTTTTATTATATACTTTTATTGGTGCATTGTAATCATGCAACATAATGAAGTTCAGCATGAGAGGGACATACATGTACACAGCACTCGGTAAGCTTCCCCCTGAACCCCACCCCACTTTTTCCCCTTCCCTGTACATGATATTGAGATTGGCATTGATGATTTCATATATATATGCGCACAGCATAATTTGAAGTGTTTTCCTCATCAAGTCTTCCCTCCTCCATCCCTCTCCCTTAGATCCCCTCCATCACTCCCTCACTCCACTGGGGTTTCTTCTCTTTTCAATTATGTCATTTGAAGGGAAATGCATAGAACTGGAAAATGTTATGCTAAGTGAAATTAGCCAATCACAGAAAGTGAAGGGTTATGTTTTCTCTCATATGTGGAAGCTAGGGAGAAATAGGGATGCAAGACTACACCTTGTTAACCATTGTATATCCACCTCGTACTAGCATCCTTAGCACATATAGATGTCCATTGATAAATAAACAATATAGATCAAGTGCAATATATACCAAAATATAAACCAATTCCCTGTGTGTTTAGTGAGAAAATACCCATCTTCTCAAGTCTGATCAATTAAGAAAAATGTTTCCAAACTTACCTATTGAGGACGAGACACTAAAACTTGATGATCCCTTTTCCCTTTAGGTGGAAAAGTTCCTAGCTGGCCATCAGCCTCACGTTGGTCATTTCTGTCCGTCTCCTCCTCTCTAACATCAATACCTGTTATAACAAGAAAATCAACGAGGAAAAGATCTATAGCTCAACAGGATGGCCTAAGTGGTGCTTTTCCCCTTCAACTGAAAAAGTGAAAATAAAGCCTTCAATGCTACTCTCTTTCCGTCTGCTCATCTGTTCCTTACAGGCCATCATGGTGACAGCTACGGAAAAGGTTGGCTGCGAACACCACCTCCTGCTGTCTGAGAAAGACACATCTGTATACGTCTGTGTTCAAAAACAGACAGGAATTTATGGTAAGCACATTTTTCAAAACGGCAGTGCAGCACAACAGATCGAGTGCCTGTCAACAGGTTAGTGCATGCTTGTGTTTATTTTAAAAGATGGGAAAAAGACAGCCATGGTGATCTGTCCCTGTAGTAGTCCCAGTACTTGGGAGGCTGAGACAGGAGCATCATAGGTTCGAGCCCAGCCTCAGCAACTTAGTGAGACTTTCACCAACTTAGGGAGACCTTGATTCAAAATAAAAAATAGAAAGTGCTGGGGGGGGTGTAGCTACAAAGTAGAATGCCCCTGAGTTCAATCTCCAGTACCATACAAAATAAAAAAAGATGAAGACCCAGTGCTTTATTAACTGGTAGACCTGAGAATTTTCAGAAGAGATAAATGAAAGAAAATAAAAACTTGAGGTCAGTAGTAAGAAACAAGTTAGTAACAATAAGATGAAAAACAGTTAAAGATATGTAACTGGGGGCTAGAGTTGATGGAATTTGCAGTGGCAGGTAGGTTTGGAGATTACTGGCTTCCATGTTCATGCTTTCAAAGATGTTGAATTGGAAAGCCAGAGAGATGAAGTAAGAAATTATGTAAGGTTGCATGGTTGGATGGTATGAAAAACAACTTAGAACCCAGAAAACACCCAAATCAGCATGTCTCATCTGAAGGCCCCATTGTTCATGAAAAGTAGTTAATTCTCTTAAGGTCAACTAGTTGGGGCAGTCTAGATCTGGGAGTTGAACCTCTTTCAGGATATTTTCTGAGCAACTTTTCTTCCCAAACGGTCCTTTCTCCCAAAGGTTTAAGTACTTGAAAAATGCTATGGATCATGGATGAGTAACAATCAAGTTTTCATGCTCGGTTCTAGAAAGGATATGGAAAGATAATGGACTTGGGTGTCAGACAATTGGAATTTGAACTCTGCTAAGTACTGAATATAAAACCTGGTACAAGTTTAAACACTCAAGTTTTCTATTTATTTTCTTTACAATGATGATAATCATCCTCAACATGAAGGGTGGTTTTTAGGGTTTAAATGAAATTGTGTATCTTAATTATCTTGCATAGTACCTGCACATACTCTCTTTATATACTGTGTATATTCTTCTAATCCTTTGCAAAAGACGGCAATGGGAGCTAGGCTAATACAGCATTTTAAAATATACCTTTGGACACTACTTTATGTTAAAAGTTGCAAATTTTAAAGTATCTTAAATATATGCCACCAAATAAACAACATATTTAAAAATCCATAAGAAGCACTTAAAAGCAAATCTAGTGAATGCATTTATTCTGTGTTGAACATAGTGCAATGTCTCAGCAGAATAGGGAGTCAAAGGCATCTCACCTCCTCAGAGAGCTACAGGATTTTATGTGTTCGAAAAGCTCAAAATCATTTGTTTTATATAGAGAGTATATATAATACATATGATACCTACAAACATATAAACATGCATAACTATATTCATGTTTAAATGAACTAATGCCTTTACAGACAACTATTGTAAAGGAAGTTGGCATCTTAGTGATTTTGTATCTTCACATGTGATAAAATGATCATGAGACAATTGAACAAAAATTATGACCATATCCTCACATATTCAAATAGTTTAAAACACTATTTTCAGTGGCCAAATAGAATTACCTTGTGTGGTTGGAAAGTGTATATACTGATGGCCACCCAATGTGTAAAAGATCAGCACAGCACATAAATTCCAGATAGGATCGTCAGGGGATACCTTGACAGATGTCTGTGTTGAAGATGCGTGGAGAAAGCTGTGTATGCCCCAAGAAGGGTGCAGTCTCCAAAGTTCTCTCTTTTTTTTTTTTTTTTGCGGAACCGGGGATTGAACGCAGGGGCGTTCTACCTCCGCGCTACACCCCCAGCCCTATTTTTTTATACTTTATTTTGAAACCGGGTCTCACAAAGTTGCGGAGGGTCTCACTAAGTAGAGAGAGAGAGAGAGAGAGAGAGAGGGAGAGAGAGAGAGAGAGAGAGAGAGGGAGAGAGAGAGAGCTGAGGCTGGCCGCAAACCCAGATCATCCGGTCTCTGCCTCCCAAAGTACTGGGATTACAAGTGTGCCCATCACGCCTGGCTCAATGTTCTTTTTATATGTGGTCAAAACTTCACACCTACTAGAATGGCTATTATCAAAAACACAAGGTCAAATTACAAGTATTGGGAAGGATGTAGAAAACTTGTGCATTGATGGGAATGAAATTAGAATAGCCTTTAGGAAAATAGGGTGGTAGGTCCTCAGAAATTAAAAGAAGAGAACTACCACATGATTTAGTAATTCCACTACAGGATATATAGCCAAAGAAAATGAGACCAGTATTGAGAGCTGTAATCCTGTGCTTCTTGCACATAATAGCCAAAAGATGGAATCAATCTAACTAGCTCAGCCGACAAATGGATAAAGAAACCATGGTATATATACACAATGGCATACTAGTCAGTCTCAGTAGAGAAGGAAGTCCCTTCATCTGCAACCACAAGGATAAATTTGGAGGATACTGTGTTAAGTGAAATAAACCAGGCACAGAGCAACAAATACTGCATAACCTCACTCATAGGTGGAATTATAATAAATGAACTTATAGAAGTAGAGAGTAGAATGGTGGTTAGCAGGGGCTAGAGGAGGGAAAGTGGTTGGAGAGATGTTGGGGAGAGGGTACAGAATTTCATTGTGTTATCTATTGTACAGCATGGTGACTATAGTCACTATCAATGTATTGTAGTCTTGAAAGTCACTTCAGATGGTGCATTTCAAGTGTTCTTATCACAAAAATGATACCAAAAATTTGAGACAAAGTATGTGGTAATTAGCTCAATTTAGACATTCCACAGTGTACACATTTCAAAACAATATGTTAGGTACAATAAGACATATGTAATTTTTATTTGCCAATTAATATCTTTAAAAAAGAAAATAATGGAAAGAAAAAGACTTCTCAAAGCTTGGATATTAGGGCTAGAAGAACAATGCTCCAAGGAATTGCACAGGGAGAAGGACTGTGGACTAACTGAAAAAGGTTTCCTAGCCATGGAACAGTGGACTGCCGCGATGCTAGCAGGAGCACTTAAGGATTGCGACAGCCTGGCCACTGTGCTCATCCACCTTACAGTCCCCTTTACTTTCCTGTTCAGTTCCATCAATTCATTTTAGGTGTGTAGAAGGATACTGCTCTCTTCCTTTATAGGTCTCTGAATAAGAGAAGTCACCTTCATATCTGAGGTGAAACTATCAAGGGATGGATCTTACCCTGATACCATTTTTAGATGAGATTTTTGTTTGCATATCTTGGTGGTGGAGAGAGAAATGAGTATTTGTCATCAGAACTGTAAACTTCAGTGTATTTTATTGCTCTTCAGTAGATAGTAACAACCCCTTTTCTGCCTCTATGGGAAGAGTATGTTCCCCTGCCTAATGGTTTGGGGGTGTGGTCATAGGATGCACTTTGGCCAATGAAATTGGAGGAAACACTGATGTGCCTTTTTAAAGCAGAAGCTCAGAGAGTCACCGGAAGTTCCCTCGGGCCCACCAACTCTGTTGCCTTCTGCTTCCACCTAGAGAATGTCACATTTAAGATCAGACTCCCTCCTCTTGAGTCCAGGGATGAGAAGACAGGTCGGGCGATCCTGAGCTAACGCACATCTCAAAGCAGAATCCCATCACTCATATGGATGAGAAGAGCATATGGAGAGCGTACAGGAGAGAGATTGAAAAGGTGGATTGAGATAGGTTTCGGGGGGATTTTAGTCATCTGTTTTTTATTATCTATGATTCAGGAATGGCTTACTTTTTATTGTGAAAAATACGCAAAATGTACAATTCCCCACTTTTAGCATTTTAAAATGTTTAGTTCAGTGGCATTAAGTATATCCACATCACTGTGTAACCATTACCACTATTCATTTTCAAAACATTTTTTTCATTACAAATGGAGATGCTATATCCATTAAAAATCACTGAATATTTTTTAAAGAGAAGAAAGGACTCTTCATATACTTTTGGGTGGTTAATATTTTCTATCTGTGCCAAGATAAATGATTAAAGTATTTTCATGGATATTTTTTTTCTCTCTACATCTACCCTGACCCTGATTCAAATTGCAGAAAGGTCATTAGCATTTCTTTGTCTCGAAGGATTTCTTTCCAATGTAGAAGCAGACATCCTGAGACCTGGATATCACTTTTTGTCCTTTGTAAAGGTCTAGACTCCTTGAAAACCCTCTCTGTGGAAGAGAAGTGGGGAGAGACACGAAACTATGAGAGCGAGGTGGGGAAGCAGGGAAGAGAAGGAGAGGTAAGTGGAGGCAAGGGAAGTGTTTGAGTCTGGAAGGAGGCCGCTGGCTGCCTGGGACAGAGAACACTGGCTCCCTGCGTGGCTGTGGTCAGTCCTGTCCTTCGCAGCTCCCACTGAACATGCACATCAGCTAAATGTTGGAAGAACTGCATGACCAGCAAAGTCATCAGACTCTAGGAGCCACAGAAGAGGAGACCGTGAGGATGTCATAGCAACCAGAAAGGCCTGGAGATCAGAGGCCCTGCCTCCATTGCTGTGCACCCATTAAACCTCCAGACTACTCCTCCCCCCACTTTCTTCTCCTTTCTCTCCTCTTCCTCCTCCTCCTTCTTCTTCTTTGAATCCAGAGGCATTCTACTTCCAAGTTATCCCCCTAGCCCTTTTTCAAGTTTTTTTGTTTGTTCTGAAACATGGTCTCACTAGGTTGCTGAGAGTCTCACCAAATTGCTGAGACTGGTCTCGAACCTGCAATCCTGTCTCAACCTCCCAAGAACTGAGATTACAGCTGTGCACCACCATGTCTGGCCTAAACCATCAGAATTCTGGAACACACCTGGTACATGGCAAGCTCCAACACAGACTAGGATTCAATTTCCCACCTAGCTGGGGTGAGGAAGCATTTAACTTGATTTAAAGAATGTAGAGCTGTATGCCTGAGTTTGTGGACTAAATTTTTATTCCTGACTTATGGTGTTATGAACCTCATTTTTCACGGGAGCAGAAAGTAAAGCTGAGGAGGTTAAACGATTTACAGAAAGCCATTCCTCTCTTACATAACAGAATCAGAATGAGATAACAACTCATCTGGCCCATGCCAAATTCTATGCTGTCCAGAACTGAGCCAGAGAGTTCTCGAGGGCACAAATACCTGTTGTTAAATGCATTTTAGATGATTACCTCAAAAGATATGAGAGAAGAGCCAGGTAATTATTAACTAACAGAAGCACCCTGACTCTTGCTGTATGTCTTCTCCAATACCAATAGCCTAAGGGCCTAAGAATGAATTATTCTTCAACACTAGTATGTGGTTTACAAAAATATAACACATTGTTTAAACATAGTTAGAGGAAAGCTTATTAAAAAGCAGCAAAATATAACCGCAACCCATACAACCCTAAGTAAAGTGACAGAGAGGGAGAAAAACCGTAAAAAAGATAAAACATACTAAACAGTTGAAAATGTATAGAGTTGAAAAATAACTTGAAGAGTTGAATCTTTAGGTGGGAGGACAAACATTTGGCAAATATAGTGAAGAAAATCAAAGAAAAATGCTAAGCACATATTAGAAGTTAGAAGAATACACCAAACACACAGTATAAGAAAATGATATCTACTAATGTATCCTAAACATAGACTACTGAATTATCACATTGCTTTATAGTTGCCAGTTTATTTGCCTGTATTCTTCACTAGGTCTTTGAGACAGAGTCTCTGTAGTTCTTGTACCCAAGCACCATGAAAAAAAAAAAACTCAATATACAAACTCATGTAGTTCCAGCATACACAGGCATTCAATAAATAGGATTTTTTTTTTTTGCAGTACACATAGAACTAAAGATGACTGCAGAAATTAGAAGCACAAATAGGGCAATAACAAAGGAAGCAATTGAAAGGGACGATTAGAGATGCTTTCTAGTATTCTGTTTATTATTTAAGACTTAAATGGAGGAACTAATAAATTATTTTAGAGGGTAAACAAAAGGTGAACTCGATTCATATTATAAAACTAACATAATTTTGAATTAAATAATAATTTAAAAAATCTCTTATTGATGCCCAATGAAAGGCACTTTGTTGATCTGAACAGTCAGGGTTTTCACAGTGGAAAAGTCTAGATTTTAAATATAGCTGCTGCTATTTACTAACCACGGGGTCTGATCTAAGTGCCTGCGATTCTGCTCAGGGTCAGAGTCCTCATTCATTCGTAATGCAGCACTTACAATGTGTTTTTTTTTTCCCCAGTTGGTTTTCCTAGGTATAAAATGCAATCTATTACAAATGATCACTTTTTTGCCTTACTTAAAACAGGCATAATGTTATTGTTTCATGGTTTATTCCATTAGCCAGAAATTATAGGATATGCTTGCATATTATGTTAGTGTGAGATACTGTGGGTCATAAATGATCACAATTCTCTGTTAAGTAGATCACAGCCTGGTAGGGAGGGCATTACCAACCCCCAGTTAGTTATTCCATTGCTAAGAGACTGCCATTTTCTTCATCTACAAAGGAAAAGGGAAGGAATGAGCCCATTTCTCTATGCCATTCAATTTGAAAATGATATGAAACATATAAATAGAATTTGGAACTTCAAGATGATATCATTCCTATCTTTCAGAGGAAATAATATTTTTATATGCAAGATTATAGATATATTCAGGGAGAACAATTGGCCGGGAATATATCACATGACTTCAATGTTTTATACCTTCCATAAAACAGTAGTTCTTCCTACACATTTTGAAGGTCCGAGACCCTTTTAAAATGCAATGAAATCCATGGACCTTCTCCCCATGAATAGGCAAGAATATACACAATCCCATGTACAGGTACATACAGACATACAGGTGAACATCAATTTGTATATAGCTTTAGGGATCCCTGCATTCCTCAAGCATGTTCCTGGGGGCCCAGCCAGTCCATCACCCCTCTCTCTCTAGGTCATTGTGGGTCCTATCAAATATAAAAGCTGTTCTTAAATAGTCAACATAATCTTTTTAAATCACTTCTAATTTTTCACTGTCAAAATAATTTAGAAAGAATAGCTGGGCGTGGTGGCACACGCTTGTAATCCCAGTACTTGGGAGCCTGAGACCGGAGGATCCGGGTTCACGGCCAGCCTCAGCTACTTAGTGAGGCCCTCCGCAACTTCGTGAGACCGGTTTCAATAAAGGATAAAAAAAATAGGGCCGGGGGTGTAGCTCGGAGGTAGAATGCCCCTGGGTTCAATCCCCGGTACAGCAAAAAAAAAAAAAAAAAAAAAAAAAATTTAGAAAGAATAATTTCAAGTATTTCTTTTATGAAAATTTTCTGAGTAGGACATGATCCACCTGGTTTGGATGAGATGAGATGAAGGCCACATAGTGTTTTTCCTGCACAGGATCCCATTTTTCCATGGAAAGGCATTGATCTCTGCTTCATTCTGTAGACATTGGGCCTGGAAGGGACATAAAGTCTCTTATAGCTCAGATTCCTTAGTTGAATGATAAAAAAAATAAACCAAAGAAAGGGAAGAAATGTTCTCAGGGTCATGCATTTCACTGTAGCCTTTCCCAATTAGCTAGCTTCTGACTATTTGGAAAATAACATAAAATTAATGTATTTATTATTTCCTAAAACCATTAAACCCCAAGACTGTCTTCTATAACCTCTCATTCAGGGTTTCCAGATCTTTTTGATAATTTAAATACTTCCCAAATAACAGTTTTTAATTAATTTTTTCAGAACCAAGTAAAATATATCTATATTTCATTTTTGATATATCCAGAGAACTCTGGATTCTCTTTTTTTGCTGGACTCCACAGAATCCTCAAAGGTAGCCAAACATTTTATTGCCCCCATATAATTTCATATCCCTTTGCAGATATCACACAGTAATTATCCTGATTGCAGTTGTACCAGGAGTGTAGTTACATTGCACTTTGAGTTTTGTTTGGAGGAATACATAAAAGCATCACAAAATTATTTACTCCTTCAAAACTTTTCCCAGAGTTCAACGTCTGTGATTAATCCCAAGATTCAGGTATTGCTCCTCTGTGCTGCGCCTGCCCCTGGACAGAAGGCCTGTGTTCATCAGCACCAGCATCAGCATTGCCAGAATGGCTGTCTTCCAGATACCCTTGAACCTCTGAGTTCATGACAGTGGAGCTCATGGTGTCTTAAAGGTGAGGAAAGAAACTGTGATTTGGAACCAGTGACATGTAGGTAGCACCTAGTGGGAAGGATTCATCTACCAGAGAGAAGCATAAACAATGTTCCTGGTTGAAGAAGGGATCAAGCGGCCCTGGGAGAAGGGAGGGCGTCCGGGAGTGTGAGAATAAATGGAACTGGAGAGATGCAATGAGTATGTAAACAGGAGAAAAACTAGGGCTGATTCTCTAGGGCACTGACCCCTGTATTAAGCTTAATAGAATTTTCCATCTCCTTGAGTAACTTGCAGTTGACGTTAGGAACATCAGTCATTATAGGTGTGTGCTTCTCATTGGAAGAGCTCAAGTGCAAAAAAAGGTGCAAAAACTTGAGCATGCACTAACACAAAACCAGAGAAAAGATCACAGGAAGAAAGGAGGTGGACTATAGATGTTGTCATGGTTAGATATAGAGTGCCCCTTAAAGAGACGATGTATTGAGCTCAGGGCTGATACTGTTAAGTCTTGAGAGTTGTAATCTCATCAGTGGATAAATCCATAATGGATTTATCTGGGTGGTGGCCTAGGTGGGAGGAGGTGAGCCCCTGGGGTGGGGTCTTGGGAATTATATATGGTTCCTCCTCCCCTCACTCCCTCTCTTGCTTCCAGCCTCCAAGATCTGAAGAACACAGCCCATGTGCACTCTCTCTCTGCTCCTGCTGCCATGTTCTGAGATCCATGGTCACCAGCCTCACATGGACTGAAACTCAGTATCTTCAAGGAAAACCATAAGCTCATAAATCTTCCTTCCTCTAAGTTACGTGGTCAAATCTTTAGATTATAGCTGCGAGAATGCTTAGGAGTACAGATGTGTAAAGACCCCACGTGCCCCAGACATTTCCAGGGACCCGTGAAGATTCAGAACTAAAATTCCCCAATCTTCCTGCAGCTCTCCAACTCACCTAGTTGGCAATTGCTCTGAGATACTTTGCTGGGATATTAACTTGTATTTTATTCTTCATTCTTGCTGTGTTTCTCCTCACTTTGATTTAAGCCCTTGGGCCACCATTTCTTTAGAGACAGCTGGTATTGTGAGACTAAAAGCAGAATTGTCTGAAATTAACCTGCTTTTTTCTAGCTTTCAGCCTTTGAAGAAAAACAAAAGTGCAGGTTCTCTCTCTGACCTCAGAGCATAAAGGATCCTCAGTACTGACAGATTGAAATTTACCCACTCTTCCAAGCCTAAGGGAGCTCATGGACAAGTTTAAATTGAATTGAAAAAGTTGGGCATGGTGGCACAAACCTGTAATCCCAGTACTTAGGAGGCTAAGACAGGAGGATCATTGGTTCTAGGCCAGCTTCAGCAATTTAGCAAGCACTAAGCAACTTAGTGAGCCCTTAAAAAAGGCTGGGAGTGTAGCTTGGAGGTAGAATGACCATGGGTTCAATCCCCAGTACTACTACTACTTCTTCTACTACTACTACTACTACTACTACTACTACTAATGAAATAAATTGATTTATAGAAGCTATTTCCACCTCTCTTAAGTATTTGTGATGTAAAATTCCTAGTCTTTACTTACACCCCCATTTTCTGCCTTTACTGCTACCTTTTCCCCAAAGCCCACAGTGTCTTTTGTCTTCTACTCTGTACTTCCTGTGGGAGCCAAGCAAGCTCCATTCCTTGGGAATTGGAGAGGTATAGAGGGTATTTGATCCACACCATTGATTTAGAGTGATTGGAGAATCCTGCCCAACTGAATGTAGAGCTACATTCTTATAGCAGATTCCTGACCATATCCCAAGTTTCCCAACTCTCTCGGGACACATACACTAGCCACCATTCCTGGTGCTACTTGTTCATCTTTGTTCTAGTCACAGTAGTCAGCTCATTCTACAGCCAGTAGTAGACCCTTCCTAAAGCTTTGTTGAGGTTGGTTCACATTAGTTAGATTTATTTACACCAAGCTGGGACATAGCTCAGTGGCAGAGAGCTTGCTGAGCATGCACAAGTCCTGGAGTTCAATCCTAAGACACCAAAAAACAAATAAATAGTTAAATTGCATAACTCCACTGGCAATCTATATAATCAGTATTGGCAATCTATATAATCAGTGTCTAAAAATGTTGGAAAGAAGGCCGTGTGGGGCATAATACTTGAAGAAAACCCTAACATCTAGTGAGCCCTGACCAGTTCTCAAATCAGATGCTAAATCCTTTGTGGGAATGATCTCATTTAATTTTTACAGCAAGTCTATGAAGCAGATACAGCATTACCCTCTCTCATTGAAGAAGAGTCTGAGATGAAGGAAAATGAAACAAAATTGCTCTTTCACACTTAGTCATAGGAAAGTTTGGATTTGTTCCACCTGGAATTAAATGCAGGCACACACACACACACACACACACACACACACACACATACACAAAGAACTAAGGATTGGAAACCCCAGAGATTATGATTTGGGCCTCACACAAAGGAAGCTTCCAATTGTTAGAGCTGTCTTGAGAAGTAATAAGCTCTCTGACCCTGGAAATACCTGGTTATACAAGCCTGGAATATTATTTGACAGGCACAGGATAGAGGAGTTCAAGTACAAGAATGTTTAAATGTTTAAAGAAACCTTCTTAGTCCTAGAGTTTTATCATTTCTTTACAGCATTGCGTATATATTTTTATGTGGCTCTTACGCTTGTTTTCTATGCCTTTCTGCTAGCCAGCCTAACCACCTCGGTTTTTATAGGATCTGCTTTGTTCCCTAACTCATAGAGGTACTGGTCAGGCTTGCTGTTTGCTGCAGTTTCACACACAGATTGTTTGTTGTTTTTGCTTTGAAAAAACAAAGCTGGGTCTAGTTTGGAAACAGAAAATGGTTTTCAGAGAAGCAAAAGCAAAGGTCTCTGGGAGCCACAAAACACAAGCTGGAGGCATGTGAAGACTCCCTCCAGTTTTCTTTCTGTTCTTGCTTTTCGGTTTTGATGCCGTCCCTTCTGCCTGCCTTGGATGGCGCACGGCCCCACAGGCAGATACTCCTGTAAGCAGCTTCCATGAGTGTGTGGAAATACTTCTCACCCCTGGACTTCTTGGGAATGGCCAGGGGCCAGCACCCATTCAAGGGAGATCTCTTGTCTCCATCCACTTCCTCAGCTTGCCTATTGTATGCTCCACAAACAGGAAAGGACCCATTCATCAGCACACAGTGTGTCATGTAGGGCAGCGTCTAACGAACTCAGCTGCCTAAGAACAACTGCTAAGCAACCTTTTATTGCACCCAACAGGGTGGACGCAATGTTGTGTTTTCTCATCAAAACAAAAGCAGATTTCTGTGAGATCTTATTTTGCATGAAACCCACCTTGGTCCCAATTAGTAGATTAGTGTGGCACCATGGGCAGGCCTCCCTGGCATGGCAGCCACTGCCCCTCCACTTCCCAGCTGGCTTTTCTTAAGGCAAGTGGGTCCTAAAGCAGAAATGGTTGCTGCATGTGCCCCTGAGCACTCCAACCCACCCCACATACACACACTGAAGGCCACTGGGAGAAGAGACCCCACAACTTCTCCTTAGTGATTTCTGAATGAGTTCCAAGATTCCATTTCTACTTCAACTGGGGAAATAATAAGAACTAATGCTGCTGGAGCTCACATAGTATGTTACCCCTGTGATTAGTACTTGACATATATCTTAGTCCTTTTTGTGGTGCTTCAACAGAATACCTGAGACTGGAGAACTGATGAAAACCATAATTTTATTTCTCACTGTTCTGGGGGCTAGGAAGTCCAAGGTCAAGGTGCTGGAGGATTTGATGTCTGTTGAGGGCCAGTCTCTGCTTCTAAGGTGGCGCTTTGAATGTCATATCCTCCACGGGGGAGCAGCATTGTGTCCTCACATGGTTGAAGATCAGAAGACAGCAAACCCAGCCATGGAAATATGTGAGAATACTAATATTGCCAATCTCAAAATCCTGTATGGGAAAGGGGGAGGTTGGGAAGAGAGCCGAGGGAAAGCCCACCAAGTGCTGTGTGCATGTATGTCACTATCCCTATCAACTACATTATGCAGTGAGACTATAATGCACCAATAAAAGTTTAAAAAAGCAATGAAACAACAAAAAATAATAATGACATTAATCTATTCATGAGGGTGGATCCCTCTTGACTTAAACATCTCCCAATAGGCCCCACTTCCCAACACTGTTGCATTGGGAATTAAGCTTCCAATACATGACGTTGGAGACTACAAAACCCCTCCAACCATAGCAACATATTTTAAGCAACTGACATTTATCATAAGGCCCTGTGGTTAGGGGATATTAGTCTCCTTTTTAAAAAAGAATGCTAAGGTAAGTAGAGATTATGGGACTTTCATGGCACTGTAGAACTAGGTTTAGAGCAAAGATTCAAACTCAGTCATTTTTATCTCCAAATGCTGGACCCCAGATTGATACATGTGGTACCACCTCCTATGATCTGACCCAGGCTAGCCTTGGGCAGCGCAGTACATCAGTGCAGCTTCTTCTTCTGTCTCATTTCTTATTTGCAATGGAACCTGCATATTGGATACTGCCCTCACAAGCAGTTCCGAGTGGATGCAGCACACTTCCGAAAGCCAGCACAAGAAGGAACATGCACGTACGGACAGTGTCTTTATCTGACATCTGGCACTGTCCTAGAAAATATACGACTTCATTACAGAGGAAGAGATTTCGCTATGGGAACAATTTCCATAGTAAAATCTTTCAAAACAGCTAGGTGTGTTTAAATATGTGGGCCTACACACATTTGCACCTTTCTTTGTGGCTCTGAATAAGGACTCCCAAGATTATTATCAATTGCTGCACTAGACTACAAGGATGATGTTGATTATGGCTATGGTGTGCAGAGCTGTGAGACCTTACTTTATACATTATTGACATTCTAATATCACTACTATTAGCAGAAGTTCTTATGTCTCATCTAATTAATTAATTAGTTAATTAATTTTTGTCTTCTTCCTTCATTCTGACCTAGTATAGCTCCTTTACTAGCCCCCCTTTTTTTTGCAGTACCGGGGATTGAACCCAGGGGCGTTCTACCTCCGTGCTACACCCCCAGCCCTATTTTTTATACTTTATTTTGAAACCGAGTCTCACGAAGTTGCGGAGGACCTCACTAAGGAGGGAGAGAGAGAGAGAGAGAGAGAGAGAGAGAGAGAGCGCGAGCTGAGGCTGGCCGCGAACCCGGATCCTCCTGTCTCCGCCTCCCAAAGTACCCGGATTACAAGCGTGTGTCACCACGCCCGGCCCTTTACTAGCCCTTGACATTTAATTTCCATACATTGTTTTGGGTCTGTTCTTGTTAAGTAAATATGTAATGTGCTTGAATTCTGAATAATTCCATATGTATGGGTAGTGTAGGATGCGCAGGCCCGAAAGAATTTAATGATAGAGGAGATTGCCTCCCATCAAATATGAGGCTGGATATGATTATTTGGCTTAGTATAAATAGACATTAAACACTGTAGGAGCAAAGAACTCTATTCTAATAATTCCTTCTCTAGTTCACTCACTACCAACGAATTAGAAGTTTCCTCTAAAACTTCATCACCTAATTTAATTTCTAGAGGTTCGGTGTTTCTCTCTCTTTTTTTTTTTTTTTTTGCGGTACCGGGGATTGAATCCAGGGGCGTTCTACCTCCGCGCTACACCCCCGGCCCGATATTTTATACTTTATTTTGAAACCGGGTCTCACAAAGTTGCAGAGGGCCTCACTAGATAGAGAGAGAGAGAAAGAGAGAGAGAGAGAGAGAGAGAGAGAGAGAGAGAGAGAGTTGAGGCTGGCTGCGAACCCGGATCCTCCGGTCTCCGCCTCCCAAAGTACTGGGATTACAAGCATGCGCCACCACGCCCGGCTTGTGTTTCTCTTTTGCCAGAGGATTTAGAAGATGATGCTGTCTTCAGCCAAGATGGAATTTCTCAACCAATTCAAAACCATGGTGTAAGTTTAAAGGGCTCAACCGATGCCCATATATCAACCTTGGAAACATCTCCATGGTGAATCATTGTAAGAATATCTTTGTCAAAGTGAGAAAATTTTTGTCCTCAGATTTTTTTTTAAGAAAACAAAGTCTGGGACCACTCTGTAAGAGGAGATATGGTGTGAGAGGGTGTGCACCAGTGTTAGCACTCCGTGGGTCAATCCGTTGCTCTGACAATTTTTTAGTGCATTAGCTCAGCTACAACCCCCAACTATTCAACACACACTAATGTAAGCGCCAATGCAGAGTGGCTTTGCAAAGGCTCGGTTTATATTGGTCTAAAGGGAGATTACCATGAGTGGGCCTGGCCTTATCAAGTGAGCCTGGCTCATATTCTCTACCCAGCTTGTGCCCATAGGATTCCAGCCTGCTGTGATCTCCCCTATTTGCTCTGTTTCTCTGGTTGAACCCTGACTGACACAAGAAAGAAGTGAATCAATGGAATTACTATCATAATGTGTACATGTGTGTGGGGGAAGGCGGGGAGACACTAAGAGCTGTGTGCATGTATATTAACATAAAATAGATATTTATTGCGATGTAAGACTCCAATGCACCAATAAAAGCACGTTAAAAAAAGACGTACAGAAAAGATGGTTAACCTCTCAGTTTTCTAACTTATATGGTGGAAATTTATGGGGAGAGGTGATATCGATGAGCTATTTATTTAGTAGGCTCTAAGCCAATAAAAATTAGTATCGTAGTAGTTCAGAGCTAGAAATCCAGGCAAAAGCAAAAGATTTTCTGGTTTAAAATTTACAACTTGTTCAGTGGACTTTAAGTGAGATGTATGCATTTTCCCTAAGAAAAAGAATGAAACTAAATACATATAAATCTCATGGAAAAATATTTATACTTTAATATTAACACAAAATTCCCTGATTTCATTATTTCTATTCAGAGAAGAATACATAGCAAACACTTAGACCCTACATACTGGATTTGATTTTTAATGAAGGAAGTCCATATATTTTTCATATTGGGGAATTATTTTGGATTCTCAGATAAAGCAAATAAAGCAAAAGTAAGGACAGGGGGATAAGGGCGGAGGGGTGCACTCATGCACAAAGGCTATCACCTACATAAAACCTGCCTTGTTTTTCACGCCTGTGTATTCTAGATCCTAGGACCTGATGTCTACATGATTTAGACACTTTAAATCTCAGAATGTTGAAATGATTAGTGAGTGAGCCAAAGGTGTTAGATACTAGCCTGCTTTTAAAAATACATTTTAAAAGTTGAGAAGGACAGCTTTTAAAAAGAATGATACACAATATGCAGGAAAAAGCTGTAGATTTAGGCATGCTGGGGGTTAAAATCTGGATACGGTACCTCCTCACAATTTTGACAGTCCTCTTTAACATAAGCATTATTTAAAAGTATGATTAAAATTTAAAATAAAATTAGGCAGTTGAGGTCTATGAAATTGCAGCAATTCATGTATTCATGCATTCAATTATAAAACTGTTCATTTATGCACAAAGAAAAAAAAATCCAGAGGGAGCAGGTAACGTGTTCCTGGCATGGGGGGGGTGAGGGCAGGAGGATGGGGGCGGGGAGTGGTGGACAGATGATGTCAGCTGTAAGGAGCCAAGGGGACGCTTAGGTTTGGGCTGGGTGCTTTCCTTACATAGAATGAGCTATAGACATTGACCTTTTATGATTCTTCCTGAGAAATCTGTTGCTCTCCAAAATCTGAGAACTATTCTAGGTCTCCAACATACAGACACCCGGGGGAGGATAGGGTCCCCAGGGTGCAAGTGCTGGTGTGGAGTGAGCTGCTTGCGTTCAACTTCTAAACCACCTTTACCAAATGCATAACCCAGGGCACATTCTGGTACTTCAATATCTTCAGCTCTAAATTGGAGATAATGGCTAGTGACTCGTCCAAGGGGGTGTTGAGAAAATGAAATGTGGAAATCACTTTGAATAATATCCAGCCCACTGCAAGTCCCCAGTACATGTGAGTTTATCATCACACTATAGACATAAGAGTAAGGGAAGATGCGTCTTCCAAAGGAGACCACAGAGGGAAAGGCATCCGGCTGGGGACAGGTGTCCTGGGCTGCACTTTGCGGCCAATTACTGTCCAGTTATCACCTGATTAACAACAAGCCACTTCTGTACATTTGTCTATTTCACATGTTTCATATACATCATCTAGAATGAAAGAGTAGGTTTCATGTTCAGGGTTCTTATCATGCACACACCAGAAGGGACAGTGACTTCATTGTGGATGCACTTCTTATCTGACTTGGGGTGATGACAACACAAGTCTATACATGTGTCCAAATTCACCAATGAGGATCCGTTAAATATGTGCAGATTTTGTATACCAATTATACCTGGATAAACCTGGAAAAAAGAAGCAGAACAATAACCTCCTGGTTGTCCGACACCTAGCTACAAATTCTTTTTTGTCCCTGGCCCTTCAAATGAGCCCTTATAAAGGAAATGCTCTGCTGAAGGTGAAAGGTTGCAACAGAAACGCGGTGGAGTCTCAGCCTTCTGTAATCTCTGCCGGCCTACAAACTGGGACAGGGATTTTGCAACAGCTGGAAATTTGTAAGTGCGCACACACGACAAGGAAAGTGCTCTGCCGAAGTCCGGCAAGAGCGCACCATCTGCTTGAGGTTTCACTTCAACTGGAATGTGTCTTGTAAATGATTCTTGCCCATTTGTGCTGTTTCCTTTTGCTTTTCCCATCATGCTCTAGTACTAAATATGAGAGAAAGAGGATCATCTCCATTTTAAACGAAAAGAAACCATGGCTCAAAGAAGAAATGTGCCTCTAGGCCCATCCTCAACGCTGACCATAAACCCAGGGCGTAATGCTGAAGCGGGGGTGCAGCACCTGATTCAGGCCTTAGCTCTGACCCTCTCCCCCCCATCCCAGCCCTGTATGTGCAGCTCTTTCCTCCCACCCACAGACTTTTCAGATAGTCATTCTGTAGCTCCTTTACTTTCACTTATACTTGGTTCTTCAGACTAAGCACTAAAGGCCGTTCCCTTTGATCCAGGCTGACTCCTATTGTCAGCATCTGGTCTTCTCTCCCTCATGCCTCACTGGGACGTTTTAAACTCAATTTCTATATTGCAAACCCTCCTCTTTAGTTAGGGGTGTCATTGGCTTTCTCTAACCCTTGGATCTGGAATTGATTATTTGTTCATTTTAACATGACTATTAACCCTTCCCCGGGCACACAGACCTTCTAATGTAGTTAATTGGGTCAGACAAAATTTTACTTTTATAATAAAATAACCCCCATTTCTTAGGGACAGCAATAACAAATGTCTAACTCTTCTTCAACCTGTATGGTCCTCAAACTAGCTTGTGGGTTTCTTCCCCAGGTAACATAGTGATAGAGTTTGGATGTAAAAATGTTCCCCGGACCTCATGCCCAGGAGGCAGACTTGTTCAGAGGTGGGTCTCTAGGGACATGGCTGGGCACAGAGTGTGTATGTGTGCACATGTGTCCTGGCTATGCCCTGCTGCAGTGTCTGGCTCTGACCTTCTTTCTCTGACTGTGATAGTTAATCTAATTTGTCAACTTGACCGGATCATGACACACCCAAGATCATGTGACTTTGGGTGTGTCAATGAGACAATTGGTTTATGTAACAGCAGATTAAACAGAAAGTCCTGCCCTAAATGTAGGCAGCAGGGTTCTGATAGGTGCAGGACTTAGATAAAAGAAGGAGAAAGCCGAGTAGAGGGATGCGCGACTCTTTCCGAAGAAAACGCATCTGCTCTCGTCTGAGATCGTCGGCCTCTAACTTTGCCGTTTCTCTGAAGAGCTTCTTGATCTTCTGCTGTCATCTGAGATCGTCGGCCTCCAGCCCTTCAAACTGAAACTTCACCATCGTTTCTCCGAAGAGCTTCCTGATCTTCACATCTTGGACTGGGACTGAATTAGTGATTACTCCAGCTCTTAGACCACTCGACCAGCTACTGGTTCCTCTGACTCTCCACGTGCAGTCGGAACTCGGGACTACATTGCTTTGAACTGTAAACTGATCTGATAAATCCCTTTTTCCATATACTCATTCTGTGAAATCTGTTAGTCTAGAGAACCCTGGCCAATACACTGACCTTCTGGTATCTCTCTGCTCCCTGCCATCATGCCTGCAGGACCTGCCACTCTGGTTCCTGCTTGGTAGCTGGCATAAAATGAACTACATATATAGACTAACATTTCCTGATCCATAGACAAGTAAGTCTTTCTTCCTGTAAGTTGTGTGTGTCAGGTGTTTGGATTAAGTGGTAAGAATGCTGGCTGAAACACACGGATGTTTGGAAAACATAATTTCTTTGCCTTATAGCAGAACAGATATTGAGTGATTAACCTGAAATACGGAAGGCAAATAAGGCAGCCTTCGGATAAGGCACACAGTCAGTACCAGATATAGAGAAAAACATGTCCCTGAAAGCAGAGCTGGACACAGGCCAACATGATGAGGTTGTTATAACCAGTCTATGGGACAAATTCCAAGATCCCCAGGGAGTGGATACAGGGACCAACATAGGAGAGACTGCAGTATTGGGATCATGGTAGGTTTTGGAAACTCCTCTTGGCTCACAGTATTCTTCTCATTCATGACCCAACAGGCCATGAAGCACAAGTCACCAGTGCTTCAAGGTCACCTTCAGAGATCCCCATCTGACTCCTCTCAGTGCGTACATTGTTTGTTATGTGACTTGTGAAGTTAGGCCAGTGGGGAGGAGGAAGGTGCCATTGATCTTGAGCCAGATAATTTCCAAGTAGAATCTCATTTATTCTTTTCGGTAGGGGAGTTATCCAGCAGTTACTCTCGTATCCTTTTTTTTTCTTCCTAATGAAGAAATTAATGTTTATGAACACCGTAGTTAGTAAGCAACTGGGGATTGAGCCTGGGTTAATCTGACTATCAACAATTCAGGCTCTGCCCCCTTCACCATGATGCCTCCCACTCTGGGAACAATGAAGTGGGACTGGGTTACCAGGAAAGGGTGTCCAGTTACCATGATGTGGGCTCTGAGGGTTATTGTACACAGCACTGCAAATGCAAGCTCCTTCAATGATACTGTGATACTGATGGCGTGGTTCCAGAAAACCTGGAAAGGTGTCTGTCACCTTTGTAAGGCTTACTTCAAAATGTGGCCGCCCCTGGCCACCATCCCCAGAACCCAGGAAGATTGCTGATGCTTTCAGTCCATGGAGTTATCTTCCACAAGCACCATCATATTTTAATTTCCACTTGTATGAAGACAGAGCATGATTTGTTCTCTCAAGGGGCCTGTGAGTAAATTAGTGCCCATTACCCTGCAATGACATGCATTTCACTCATAATAAATGAGTATCAAGATGTTGAGCATCTCCTCCGGGACTTGTCAAGCTGCCCTCCTCTCTGCTGTGCCCAAACCAATCTTAGTCATCGCCTCTTTGATCAGTTTAGTCCCTGCTCAGATGCATCCAGGGATCTGTCCTTGACCTACTGCTCCCTCTCCACTGCCGTCTGCTCTCCACCTCTCCCCATGCTCTTTCCATCCCGAGTCTCCTCATACCCAAAGCTCTCATCCAATAGGCCCTCCCATCTGTGTCAACGTGTGTCTCTCCTCCCTCCATATCACAGCACCTGCGGCTGCCACCTTTTGCTATCCGAATCGAACATGCTCATTTTTGAGGGTCATGGAAAGTCTTTAGTGACAGCTCACTCCTTTCTGCTCTTATGGTGAGAACCAGTGCTTTTGAAGTTACCTTGAACTACATTGAAATAGAAGAACAAAGAAAGTAGAAATCGAAGAGGAAATACACATACACATATGGATACGCATACATATTCTTATCTACACCTACAGGAAGTCAGCTGACACATCAGGAGGACCCTCCAGCCACTGTAGCGAGAGGGCCTTGTAGCCTGAACTGAGTCCTCCTGCCACCCACCAACAGCAGCATGACAGGAAGTCATCTTGAAATTAATTCTTCCAAACTCAGTCTAGACATTGAGTGGCTGGGGCCCCAGTAGACATCTGACTGAAACTGCATGAGGGACTGTGAGCCACACCCACTGAACTAGGCAATGTCTACGTTCTTGATTCTGAGAAACTGTGTGGCATAATGAATGCTTATTTTTTTTCTAAACCACCATATTTTGTAGTGTGGTAGACACAGCAGAAAATCCCTAACACACATCTAGCACAGGCTCTCTGTTAATGTGTGCGTGTTCTGGTGTTGGTAGAAACACCTCTCTGTTCTCTTCAGAATATCTTCTTCGCCCTCAAAATGCCACAGCATCTAGTCTAGCATCTAGTGACTTAATATGTGGCAAGCACTGTGCTAATATTTTCAGTCCACTTTGGAAAAAATTTAATATCTTTATGTCCATTTTTTCAGATGTGGACACCAGGACTTAGAGGTGATTACAAAATCCATCTAAAATCACGTGGCTAATAAGTGGAGAGCCAGAATCCAAAATGGCCCCATGGACCAGGGAATTGAGAACAGACTCTTTCCCAGCCCCCGGTGCTATCTTGGTATCTAATATTGGAGGCTTAGAGGCACATAACTTTTTCTGACAATTATGTACATTTTCCTATTCCTTTTCTTCTTCAAAAAGCAAGCATTTTGATGGTAAGATTCTTCCTTAGATAGCCTTTATTAGTATTTGAGTTTGTGACGTGCCCGACGTTGCACAGGAAATTTGTCAGCAAATTAGTACAAACTTGGTGACCTACAATGCTAACAGTAGCCTTTTCAGGATGCTTGTTGTGTGCATATGTGAAGTGCATGTTTTCCTAACACGTTTCCCATGTTGAAATCACAGCTGCAAGGCCATTTTGCAAACTATCACACACTATGAATGTATTAATCATCTCTGCATTTTGTGGTCTCCAAGTGTAACCCCAAAAGAGCAAAATTCCTCTCCTCCAAAGTTCAAGAAATTTAAGAAGTAAGCCCAGATACATACGGAAGTCAAAGGAGCTTTATCCCTAACACAGGGTGGAAGACTTAGATCGGTGTCAGAGCAAACTGGCTCAGCCCACTGAATGCAAATCAGGCAGTGTCTAAAGTAGGATTCTCCCCAAATCACCCAAATCAGAGGTTATGACAAGGATTTGGGTGCAGGGAGTTTATTTAGCAGATGGTTTTAGGAAACAGAAATGGGGAGGTGAGTGGGGAATGAGGCTGGGAAGAGAAAATGAGCTGGCATGTCTTGTCAAGGTCATTGCTGGTGGCAAGGGCGATCTGATTTCCAGGAGCCAAAAACAAACAGAGAATGCCTTGAGAATGGAAATGGGAAGGACAGGATGCCACCGGCTCTTCTTCCCAGGGACTAAGGGCTGCCTCAAAGGTGTGTCTTCCTGACATTTCTCCAGCAAGTTGGATAGTTAAGCAGGCTCTTTCATCTCAGGGAAGCCCGCGAAGCAAAAAGTGGAGGACTCTTCATGTGCCCTGGAGGGAGGCTTCTGCCATCCCTGTTGGAGCTTGAACTGCAGAGGCTGTGTGTGGCTACAACCCAAGAAGCTGGGATGGAGGGCCCCAGAGACCTTAGCCCTGGCAGGCTTCTGCAGGCTGCTTATAGCCAGGTAAAGCTGCAGGGAGGTGCTGGGGAGCGCTCCAAAGGCAACAGAACCCAGATGGAAAAGGAGCTAGCTGAGTCGAGCATGCCAGTGTATTCTCCCTGAATTGACCAAACTGATGATTACTCCACGTCTCCAGGGAGGAGTGAGTAAAATAGTCAGAGGGATACCTTAGATGTATTTAGGTAGAATATATATATATATATATTTTTTTTTTAAATAATAAATATACATTTAAAAAATTATATATATATATATAATATATATATATATATATAGAGAGAGAGAGAGAGAGAAGGGGAAAAAGGAGAAGGAGGAGGAGGAGGAAGAGGAGAGATCATCACCTATCTTCATTGAATCCACAAGTGGGACAAGGTTTCTCTTCTTTCTTCCTACCACTCCAGGTGTCTGTGTTGGAAAGTGCAGAAACGCATGATAAATCTACAACTGTGACTCTTCATGGAGCCCACCAGTTAGTACCTAGCTAGCCCCTGACACCAAAGGAGCTATAAACATCAAATGTGATAAAAGTGTTCTAGCCCTATTCTATTCTTCCTCCTTTTTTATTTCTTTTGCAGAGTTTTGGAAAAGGTCACTTATACAAGATTTCAGCATATTTCAAAAATCCTGAGTTCCCCTTAGGAAATATTATTTCCAATATATTTGCTTCCATTTGATGTCTCTTTAGCAGTTGATGCCAAAAAAAAATCTGTTGTTTCTAAGCCAGTTTCCAAGTGAGCAGATCTTGTGTGATTAAGAGAAGAAAAAAACAACAACAAATAAATCATCGGGAACCGTTTAGGTGTGAGAATGAGCTGAAATATGCTGCCGACGAATCTTCACAGTCCCTGGCAGTCAGTGTTGAGAAGCACAGACTCAGGAGACCAAAGGCCTGGGTTACCTCTTTACACCTCTGCACACAAGCTCTCTGACCTCTTTCTGCCTCCTTTTCTACCTCATAGGTTGGGCAGTTGCCTTTGACTTGAAGAACCATAATATAAGTGTGTAAGCATTCTGTCACTGTGACATAATGCTTGTGAAAATCAGTTTAGAGGGGGAAGGTTTGTCTCAGGGTTTCAGAGGTTTCAGTCCATAGTTGCTTGGCCCTATTCTTATGGGGTTGTGGTGAGGCAGAACATCATGGTGGGGAGCCTGTGTCAGTGCTGAGCTGTTTACCTCATGGCTGCTGGAAAGTAGAAAGAAAGAGAGAAAGAGAGAAGTTGTGGATGGGGTCAAGAAAAACTCTCTAAGGACACACCCCCCGTGACCTACTTCCTTCCATGAGGCTCCACCTCCTAACATTTCCACCACTTCCCATTGATATCATCGTATCATTAATCCATGAATGGATTAATCCACCGATGAGTCAGAGCCCTCGTGATCAATCACCTCCCCAAAGCCCCTCCTCTGGACCTGCTGCGCTGGGAACAAGCCTTCACAGCACGAGCCTCTGAGGACATTCCAAGACTTAGCAGTGAGCATTAAATGAGTTACTCTATGAAAAGCGTTCAGCATGGCATATGACGTATGCCAAACGCTGTTTAAGTACACATTATAGTAACAGTGTTGTGGGGTTCAGGGAAGCCCCAAGAACATCCGTTCCAGGCAAATGAAGCAAGGGACTTGGGGAGGACTTGGTTTCCCCACATGGGTCCTCCTCTTTGGACCATGGCGAGCCACCGACGAGGGCCTTCCTAGCACCTTCTGAGCATCATATTCAGCGTGCAGCTTTGGCCAGCCTTAGAGACACTCTTCAAATCTTATTTTAGAGTATGACTATAATTTGATCCTCCTTCAATACTAGGATGGGGTCTGGGAGAAGAGACTCATGAAGGGAAGGTCTCGGGTGCAAACACTGAAACTGAAGGATGAGTAATGCTCAGTCCAGTAGGTGCTGACTTTACTGAGAGTCCCATTTACTCCAGGGACCTGAAGCAGGTCAGGACAGGGAGAGGGGAGGGGATGGCCTGTATAAATGGTGTACCCAGGCCGGTGCTGGATGTCAGTATACATTTATGCATATGTATATGAATGTGTGTGCATATGTGTGTATATTTGCATATCTCTCTATATGTATGTATGGTTTGTTTCTGGGCTTTCTAGCACAGTGACCTAAAATGGTAAGAATATATTTTCTCAGAATCTGGAGGCCAGGAATCTGAAAGCTCCATGGACAACCCCTCCCTGACTCTTCTGTCTTCCGGTGGCTCCTGCGTCCCATAGCTGTGGCCACACCACTCCAATCCCTGTCTGTTTACACCTGGCCTTCTCTCTGTCTTAAGTCTCTATCTGCCTTTCTTATGAGGACACTTGACATTGGAATTAGGGACCACCTGGATAATCCACGATGACAGCGTTATGAGATCCCTGGCTTAATTGTATCTACTATACAAAGATGCTTTTTTTCCTTTTTTAAAAAATACTTTGCCAGGTGTGGTGGTGTACGCTTATAATCCCAGTATTTGGGAGGCTGAGACAGGAGGATCACAGGTTCTCTGCCAGCCTCAGCTACTTAGTGAGGCCCTCCACAACTTAGCGAGATCCCATTTCAAAATAAAGAATACAAAATAGGACTGGGAAAGCTGAGTTTTTCCCCTCATCTTTTCTCTTCTACTAAGCAACAACAAAAAAGCCATGCACAAATTTTACAACACCTGTCTTTTCAGAGGTGCCTAGTTGGGGAGTAAAATTTGACTGGCTGAACCTGTGGGAAACATCCTGTCCTTTATAATATTCACCCCATCCTGCAATCCTCCCTCTGGAGGAACTACATTGTACTCTAGTAATTCACTGTGATTTATAACAAACCAGTGATGTCATCCTATTGTGCACTTTTGTCAAACCATTTATGTGAC